>PISX010002943.1:0-148066 GCA_004024625.1 Mellivora capensis | reverse complement strand
GCATTGCCGTGGACCATGTGTTGTGACCTTTTCTCCTTTCTGGACAAGAACATTCATAGCACTTAGCCTCTGCTGTACCAACTGTTCTATGTTTGACATGGAAGGGGCAAATAATTTGTCTCTTTAGCTCACATAGCTTCAGATGAAAAGGAACAGCACTCAAGGGGATTTTATTAAGGACATATGTTCAAGGAGACTCGTGCACACCTGGACTGATTAGAGTCTCTCTGAAATTAGTAATTTTACCTCTTCACAAACAACGAAAGCACTTTTCACATTTTAAATCCATTTACTCTCCCAGTGTGTCCTTTTGTTGTGTTAGTTTTCATTCTCTATATACTTAAAATTTTATTTATTTATTTATTTATTTTTTAAAAAATAGGCTCCATGCACAGCAAGGAGCCTGATGCAGGGCTCAAACTCACAACCATGAGATCAAGACCTGAGCTGAGATCAGGAGTCCAATGCTCAATTAACTGAGCCACCCAGGTACCTCTGTATATATTTTAAACCCCAAGAATTATTATCGTCATTTTATTAAGTCAACATCTACTTTTATAGAGCCACATATTTATCCTCCTCAGAACTATTTCCACATTTTTATTGTTCTATTTGGGCCACTTTTCTTTTTCCCTAAACAACTCCCTTCAGTATTTCTTTTGGTGAAAGTCTGCCTGCAATACATTCTCTCAGTTTTGGGGAAGAAAGGCTGAAAAAGTCTTTATTTTGGTTTAATTTTGTTACTTTGTTTTTGAAGGATACTTTTTTTAAAAGATTTTATTTGTTTATTTGACAGACAGAGATCACAAGTAGGCAGAGAGCCAGGCGGGGTGGGGGTGGCGAGCAGGCTCCCTGCTGAGCAGAGAGCCTGATATGGGGCTCAATTCCAGGACCCTGAGGTCATTACATGAGCCGATGGCAGAGGATTCAACCCACTAAGTCACCCAGGCAAGGCACCCCAGATACTTTAAAAAAAAAGATTTTATGTATTTATTTGGCAGACAGTGAGAAAGGCAACACAGGCAGGGGGAGCAGCAGAGGGAGGGAGAAGCAGGATACCTACAGAGCAGGGAGAGCCCAATGTGGGACTTGATCCCAGGACAGTGGGATCATGACCTGAGCCAAAGGCAGATGACTGAGCCACCCAGGTGCCCCTTGAAGGATAGTTTTGCTGGTTATAGAATTCTAGCTTTATAGATAGTATCTTTTAGCAGCTTAAAGGTTTCAATCTATTGCCTTCTGACTTCCATTGATTGCATTGAAAAGTCATTTGTTACTCCTTTGAAAATAACATCTTATTTTTCTCAGGTTGCTTTTAGAATTCTTTATGGGGGGGGGTGTGGTAAAACAACAGCAGCAACAACAGTAACAATAACAAAAGGCATCCATGTATGTCCTAACTTTGATGCAAAGACTTCTAAATTTAATCTTAAATATGTTTTTTGGGGGCAGTTTTGCATTGACATCATTTACAACATTAAGGGGTTGTAAAGGGTTTACACTTTGCTAAAGGGTTGTTTTTTAAAATCATGAATAGTTTCTGAATATCATCAGTTTCTCTCATTCATCAACTATTTAAATGGTTGTATTTTTATTCTGATGTGTTAATATGGTGAGTTACACTGATAGAATTTTTAGTTGTTGAACCATTTGTTGAATGTCTGATGTAAACTTGGACTGGGTATATTTTTATTATGCTGTTTGATTCAATTTGTTGATATAGTGTATTTACATCCATGCTCACAAGTGAAATTTGGCTATAATTTCTTTCATTGACTTTGTATGGCCTTGTGAATATTGAATAGTTTCCTCTTTTTTAAGGTAATGTTTTCAACAGTTTGTATAAGACAGTGATGAGTTTTTCCTGGAAGTTTGCTAGAACTACTTTAAACCTACCTAGAAATGTCATCTTTATTGTAGAGAGAAGAAATTTGAATACTGATTATGACTTTTGAATGATTATTTGACTAG
Organism: Mellivora capensis; assembly: GCA_004024625.1. Lineage (NCBI taxonomy): Eukaryota > Metazoa > Chordata > Mammalia > Carnivora > Mustelidae > Mellivora > Mellivora capensis. The sequence continues at coordinate 146,095 of PISX010002943.1, read as the reverse complement.
ATTTTTAAGCTTGTTTGATTTATATTTTTCTAGAAAAAATATATTTTATGCAGCTTTTACAAATTTGTTGAGTATAGCCATTCAATTTACTCTTCTAGGACTTTAACTCCATCAGAGCTATTTTCTTCATTTGATCCTTTATGTTTGCCTCCCCTCTGTTTCTCTACCTATTTATATTGATTTATTTATTATTTTTAAAAACCTTCTGATGGTATTATTTTCTTTCTTATTGTTTTGTTTGTTAAATAATTAAATCCCACTTTCATATTTATTATTTTCTTTTATATTCTCTGGGCATAGGCTATATTATTTTTAGCTTTGTGAATTAAGTGTTCACTGTATTTGTTTTTCATACTCCTTATGTTCTATAGGTAAAGACCATAAATTTCCCTCTAAGCTCCTCTTAACTAGCTGCATCTCACTATTTATTTATGAGTAATGTTTTAATTGTCTTCCATTTTTTAATATTTCATAATTTTCATTTTGATTTCTTATTTGGACCTTGGGTTGTTTAGAAGTGGGGATTTTGTTTTACAAATTAATTTTTAACTATCTTTTTGCATTCATTTCTAATTTCACTTCATGTTGGTCAGAGAACATTGTTTCTATATTATCAGTTTTTAAAGATAGTTATCTTCATTATCAGAAAACAGAGTAAGCTTAATGAAATGTCTGATAATTAAGTTATTAAATAAAAAGATGTGAATTTCATTTTTTAGAATCAGCTTTATTCTGTTTACAAGAGAAATCTGAAAAAAATACCATAATGAAAAGTTAAATGTAAAGAAATAGTAATAAATATACCAGAGACCTAGTCTAGCAAAAGATACTATCATACAAAATAGTTTAATGTGAAATTATTAACAGCAAAAGAAATAATTTCTTAATGATAAAGGTAATTATCCATCATCAAAATCATGACATTTGCTTTGTCCAGCTTTATAACTCCACAAGCATATAGAAAAACTGTTGTTATTGAGGGGAAGAATAGGCAAACCACAGATAAAGATTTAACATACTCTGTTTCAGAAACTGATTGCTCAGCCAGGAAAAAAAGCTTATAAAAATGCTGATCTAAATTTATATATAAATTTAAGTAAATATATGTAATCCTTTGAATCCAACATAGAAAATATGTATTTTCCAAGCATGCACAAAATATTTACAAAAATTACACATTGAGACACAACAGAATCTTCAACAAACACTTTTATATTTATTTCATTCCCCCCAAATGACAAAAAAACATGATTTTACTTCCCTCGCCTCCTTTCCTATATATAGTACCTACCACATTGGTATCTGTTTCAGTTGCTATGACTGAAAAACCTACCTCAAAACATAATGTTATAAAACAACCAATTTTTATGTTTATGAATTTTGTGGTACAGAGGGGATGGCTTGCCTCTACTCTATAATGTCTCGTATCTCAGTTGCAAGACTCAAAGGCGGGGCACTAGCATCATCTGATGGTTGATTTATTCAGAAGTCTAGGGGTGGATGCTGGCTGGGAGGTGCATTGCCTTTCTACATTGGCTTCTCCATACAACCTCTCTTTGTAAACTAGTTGGGCTTCCTCACTGCAAGGTGCCTAGTTTTGCCAAAGCGAAGTTCCCAGATAGAGAGCCAGGATAAAGCTCTATCCTTATGACCAGCTCTCAGAAGTCACATAGCGTTATTTCCATGCACTCTATTGGTTAGAGCAGTCACAAACCTGCTCACCTTCAAAGGGAGGGAAAATAAATTACACGTCTTGATGAAGAATGAGAAGTTTCTGGAAAAGCATGTGGAACTGAACGCATTCCTAAGTCCATTTTTGGAAAACACAATCTGACATTAATATCATTTAGAGTATATATGCCAGAGTGCTACTGAAAAGCATTTTACAAATATTTACTTAATAATAAATTTTACTAACTATATGTCCACCTTTTTTTCTTGGATTTCACTGCCTTCTCTTTGTAGAAGAGCTCCTTTGGCGGTTTGCTCAGAGAGGATCTGTGGGTGATCAATTTTTGAGTCCTTGAAATGTCTTAAAACGTTCTTTTTTCACCACTGAATTTGGAAGATGCTTTGAGTAACTATAGAATGATGGATTCAAAATTCTTTTTCTTAACATGTTGAACATACTCATTTTTTTTTCTTGATTTCAGTATTGTTGATGAAAATCTGACTTCAATGACTCTCATCCCTTTTGTAGGTTATCTCTGATAACTTTTTGGACAACTTTTTGTCCAAAGTTTGGACAAACTTTGCACAAAGAAGTTTGGACTTCTTTTCCAGGCTTTATTGAGTTATAATTGACAAATAAAATTGTATATAGTGCACAACATGACGTTTTGACATATGTATACATTGTGAATTGTTTACTACAAGGAAGCTGTTAACAACTTCATCACCTCAAATAATAGTTGCCTTTTTTTTCCTGCAAGCACAATTAAGATCTACTCTCTCCTTCTTGATTCTCTAAAATTTCACTACAATTTGTTCAACCTTGATCATACTATTTTCCATGTTTCTCATTTATTCTACTAGGAAGGATGCTTTCAATTTAAGGATTTGTATCTTTATCTGTTATTTCTTCCCGTCTATTCCCTGTATTCTCTCCTCCTGGAATTCATGATGTTAATGCTTTTGGATTCATCCTTTATATGTCTCAATATTTCATTTAAACATTCCATCATCCCAGTATAGCCTAGTGTTTAAAAGACTCTGGAACCAGCCCCTGGTTTCAAAGCCTGGCTCTCCTAATTACTAGATGTGTGAACTTGGGTGAGTTATAATACTTTCTGTCCCATATATTTCTCATCAGTATGATGGAATAATCCTAGTGTGGTCCTGACAGTCTTGTTATGAGAATTATATAAGTTTTAGATCTGTAAATAGTTTGGAAAAATGCTTTGAAGATAGTAAGCCCTATATATAGCAATCTATTCTTCTTATCTTATTATCATTCCCTCCTGCTGTCCTGTGGACCAACTCAGTGCACCAATCTTCAGCTATGTCCACTCTCTGTTCAGCCCATGTATTGAGCTTTTATTCTCAGCAATTATATTTCTCATTTCTAAAAATCTTTAAGTATTTTTTGAAAAGTCATTTGTTCTTACTTTATGTATCAAATACTTTCCTATCTGAGAATATTAATTTTACTTATTAGTTATTAGTTGTTTGACTGAGTGTGAGCTTTCCTGTTTGGTTTTTCTCTTAGAGTTTATATTCCTTAAGTAGCTTGTGGTAATTGACTATGAGCTCATCCTTGCAGTTATGATTTCCTGTTAGTTCTCAGTGAAGCCTTCTTGGTAGGAGCGATAAAAACAAGTTGCTTAGGGTTATTTTCTGTGTTATACAAAGAGCCGTGGGGTGAAGATGGGCTGCTGGTTTTGGTATCTGAGCTCTCTATGTCTGGTTGTTCCTCACTCTTACCCAGTAACATCAGACATTTCCTTCATCTCAAGACCTGCTCCTGGAAAGTAAACACCCTACTGTAGCACCTGGCTTTTCGCTGTATTTTATTACTCTATATTATTGTATTTGTTCCCCATTCTGGATCCAGGGTCAAAGATAGTAGTTGGCACATAGTAAATGCTCACTTAGTGTTTATTAAATGCACAAAGAAAGGAAAAATGGAAATTTAAATTAAATTTTAAAACCTGCCATGGCTTATTTTTGAGACTTTTAGGCAACTTACTTTGGCATACATTTATTACATGCCTCTGCTAAATATTTTATATACATTATCTAGTTTAATAATATTCACAGTTCTATGAAGGGAATTGTATTCATCAGGGTATAGGTTCAGCTCCTGTTATAGAGACCCAGGATACAGCATATATATACTTGATAAGAATTTATTTCTCCCTTATGTAACAACATAGATTTAAGCAATCCAGGACTGGTGTGGTGACTTACATTGTCAGGGAACTAAATTCCTTCTGTCTCATTGCTCAGTCATTTTGAGTTTGCTACCCTTAGTTTATGGCCTAACATGACTCATCATTATATCTTGATTCTGACCAGTAAGGATGGACGAGGGAGAAGGAAAGAGCACCATTTTTCCTTGAGATCCACACCATCTCTTATGCTCATGTGTCACTGGCCAGAACTAAGTCACATGATCTAACTGCAAAGGGTCTGAATCTTTATTTTTAGAAGTCCTATGCCCAAGAGTCCTGGTACTATAGAAGATGGTAAGAATGAAGATTCGGGACCATTACTGTTTATATCTTTAAATGAATCTAAGAATACAAAAAACCACTTCAAATTAAATTGTGACAATACGTTCTTATCACTTAGAATTTTTGTTGTGTATTTATTGAAACATAACTTTTTGATTAATTTAGACATGAGCTGAATTATATATCATTCCTGTCCATATGTAAAAAAGGATATGTAAACAAAATAAATCATTTAAGATACTTAAATTTTTTTCTTCACAGAGTCTATTTATAATCCCTTTAACTCAGAAGCATAAATATCTGAATTTTTCTACACAGTGTTATCCTCTGTACCATAAAGAATGCGTGTGATGCAGCATTTCTTTAAAAAGTGCCTCACTATTTGGGGTGCCTTGGGTGTCTCAGTTGGTTAAATGTCTGACTCTTGATTTCAGATCATATCTCTATCTCAAGGTTGTGAATTCAAGTCCTGCACTGGGGTCTGTGCTGGGAGTGGACTCTACTTGAAAAAATAAATAAATAAAAGTGCCTCACTATTGTCTCTAGTATTGTCTCTAAAACCGGCAACACTCATTCTGTAGAGCCTGATGGTGACCATGACTAAGAGAAGCTAGTAACTTAGTACTCATTCTGGATAGTCATGGATCTAATAAAAATTGGGGTCTTATAGATATAGAAAAAGGGGGGAAGAGATATTAGGGGACAACTAGCAGGGTCAGCAGCATGGATATGGATATCACTTCCATACTATATGTACAAGGTAAGTGAAACCCAGGGAATGGACTAATTTGCCCAATGACACACAATTATTAAGTCACAGAGCCAGAGTCAAGCCTAGGTGTATCCAGTTTTACAAGACTACTCTAAAACACAAATATGGAATTGACAAGGCTTTGAGGACACTGGCATACTCATCTGCTGTGTGGGAGTGTAAATCAGTATCACATTTTAGGGAATGTGATTTAGTAAAAAAAAACATTACATGCGCTTCTGTTTAAACCCAACACTTCCAGGAATTTGGTTATAGAAATATCAGTACAAAAGTGCAAAGATATGCATCTAAGGTCTACATTAGTGGGGCACTTCTAAGGCTTTAGACACTGGTACTGCAAATAAGGACAGGGTGATGGTGGCAGGTAGGTTTAAATTTCAGAGCCAGCAGTGGTTAATAGTCTTTCATGCAAACCACTGAGTCTCCAACCAGCAGTCGCAGCAGCTAAGTCCCCACTAGACCAGTGCTATGGTGGGATTTTGGGAATTCATTTTATCAGATACTCTCCAAGCTAGCTCCTCCGGCCATCCCAGAGATTCTGTGAGTTGCCCAGTATTTTTCAGTGAATTCCTTTTCTCCTTAAATTGTTACACTTGTTTCTACTGAGTGTAACTAAGAACTGTAACTGATACACTGGCCTCATTTCTTTTCCTGTAAATTGCCTATTTGTTATTGCCTTAGGACCTTTGCTCTTGGTTTTCCCTCCGCCCTGACCTCACAGGACTGGTTCCTTTGTATCCCTCAGGATTTAGGCAAATATCACCTTGTAGAAACAGCTGAGATCCCCATCTAAAGAAGTTCTATACCCACACTTTTAATTCTTTATCAAATATCCATTTTCTTTCTTTTTTTTAAGATTTATTTATTTCAGAGGGAGAAAGAGTATGAGAGGGGAGAGGGTCAGAGGGAGAAGCAGACCCAGGCACCCGCATTTTTATTTTCTTCACAGAACTTACTACTAGGTGAAAAGAAACTGCAGAAATTACCTTGCCTAGGGGCGCCTGGGTGGCTCAGTGGGTTAAAGCCTCTGCCCTGGGATGCCTGGGTGGCTCAGTTGGTTGGACGACTGCCTTCGGCTCAGGTCATGATCCCAGAGACCCGGGATCGAGTCCCGCATCAGGCTCCCAGCTCCACGGGGAGTCTGCTTCTCCCTCTGACCTTCTCCTCGCTCATGCTCTCTTACTGCCTCTCTCTCAAATAAATAAATAAAATCTTTAAAAAAAAAAAAAGCCTCTGCCTTTGGCTCAGGTCATAGTCCCAGCGTCCTGGGATTGAGGCCTGCATCAGGCTCTCTGCTCAGTAGGGAGCCTGCTTCCCCCTCTCTCTCTCTTCCTGCCTCTCTGCCTACTTGTGATCTCAGTCTGTCAAATCAATCAATCAATCTAAAATTTTTTAAAATTATCTTGCCTGGGGAAGTGCCTGGCACATGGTATGGGCACAACAATATTTGCATTTATTCCTTTGTCTTGAAATTGGGAACATCCTTTGAATATTCATCAATAGGAAATTGGTTAAATAAACTGGGGCACACCATGCAATAGAATATTATGTACCTATTAAAAAGATGGGGTACATTTTCTATATCTTAACATGGAAAGAATTCCACAATTCCACTGCTAAGTAAAACAGTCAAATGTAAATGGAAGTAAATATAAGGTGATATTTTGTATATGTAAAATGCCTAGAAATAATATGGGAAGATACTAAACAAATTGTTAAGAATAGTTAATTCCGTATAATGGGAATTCTAGGGTAGAAAGAGACCCCCCCTACTTCTTGTCTAATTATTGAAACAATCATGCATGCATTGAGTCTTTCTTTTGGTTTCAAACAAACTGTCCAAAAAATAGATTTATTAGAAGAATATTAAGGTTTGATATCCTTTGTAATGAAAGGAAAAGTTGAACACACAACTACTGAAAGGGCAGAAATGATTCGGGGGTCTCAAAAACTCCCAAAAACAGAGATGTAAAATTTTTCAGATCTCTTTCCACCGGTCTCTTGCCTCAGTTTATGCACCTCATCTTCACTCTATCTCAGTGCTATACTTCTGTTACCCAAGTTTCATGCTGGGGATGGTGGTTAAACACTAGAGAAAGCCGCCCTCTTCAGCTTTATCAAAGACTTCTTAGAACCATCATAGAGCCTGTGCACTTACCTGCAAGTCTGTCCTAGGTGAAAGAGGAAGTAGTAAAGGGGATGGTTTGTGAAAAACCACCTATCTGACATTCAAACTTCTGCTCTCAATTCTCTTGACTCCACAGAATACATTTAGAATAATGTAAATGATGCAAGATTCCAGTGTTGGATACACATGGCAAGAACTTTTTCCTTGTCATTAGGGTAATTGACTCTGTCTTCTAGATCACCCATGTCCTTATCTTCCCATAATCTGTAGGAAACAGCTCATCTTTGAGCATTGTTGAGGAGCCTTCCACAAAAAATGATTTGCCAAGGAAAAGAATTCCTTTCTGTAGTTTGTATCAAAGACGGTCATTTGTCAAAATGTGACAACATGCCTTTGTCTTCATTATAATAGCAGGCAACTAAGAAAGGTTTACTGCAGTCAATTTATTTCCCTATATTAAAAAGAACTGTAGCAGATATGGAAAATAAATAATACAGAGAAGAAATAAAATAATTAAATGGCCACTCTTCAAATATTATCATTCTTAATTCTGATGTATTTTTTTCTATGCATAATTTGTTTTTACAAAAATATTACCTTGCCCCCATGATATCTAGCCATGGGCTCTGACCTCCCCTGAGGACGCCGTGCCCCTGGGACCTCTGACACCCAGAGATCTGAGAGGTTCTGTTCTGGGGAGGTGCTGGTGTGGCTATTTCCCCACCAGATGGCCTCTGTGAAAAAAAGAAAAATAAAAAGGGGAAAAAAAAATGACCCGAGTAGATATTCACACTTCAGTATTTGAGGGCTGGTTATAGTTAATGGTGACATTAAGGTCGAAGTATTTGTTCTTATATTCTAAAGGAACAGAAGCCAGGAGAAACAACTAATTTGGTGTAAAGTCCAAGATAATCGTTGTCAGGGGCCTTTATTATGGCCAGAAGCTATTTGCCAATGATGACATGCCTCCAGCCGTCTGCGCAGTCTTGACCTTTACAAGTGCCTGACAGGAGTTAAAATGTTTCCCAGCGCCCACAGTCAGGGCCAGTTCCCTCAGTTAACCGGGGGTCGAGGGCAGCAACAACCCTCCATGTGCAGTCAAGGGGCAGGAGACCAAGAGAAATCGCAAGACACCGGGTTAACGAAGGTGACCGTGGCACACGGTTCGGCCCCCTGTCCACCGCAGAGACCACGGTGGCTGTGGCTTGGCCCTACTCCATCGGCAACAACGCTGAGCTGAAGGTGAACGCCCTTGCAGAAGTGGCCTGCCAGCTGCAAGCGCCAGGGGTTTGGGGTTCTTCTAAATGGAAGCATTACGGAGGAAATTTAAAGCACTGGCTCCTCAGACAAACTGGGGGGATCAGACCAGCTCCAAGACGACATGCATTAAGACAAATCACTCGCCCTCTCCTGGCCTTAATTTTCCCATAATGGAAACGATACCATTTCTTCCTCCTGGACCTGTTGTAAAGAAAGGATTTAAAAGGCACGGGAAAGCGGGTGTTGGGCACAACACATGACACGTAACACCCGTTACAAGTAGGTGGTGGTAAACAAAACCCCCAACCCTACCACTCCACCGCCAGCGTCTCTACCGGACCCGCTTCCGGAGCCCCTTCACCTCAGCCGAACGCAAATCCCTCCGCGTTCGCGTCACTTCCGGGAGACTCTGGTCGCGACTCCACGAAATACCCGGATGTAACTATCATGGCTACCATCAGTGAGGGATCGCAATGGAGTTCGAGTCAAGAGCTGCCCGGAAAGCGCTCAGAGTTGGGGCTTCAAGAAGGCCTGTCAAAGAACAAAAGATGAGATTACCGGGGCGGCAAGGTGCCCCAAACGGCCTAGGAACTGCGCCTCCGCGCTTCTTGTTAACTTGCCGCCAAGTTTTCCTAGAGGAGTCGCTCCTTTTGGCAGGGTGGGGACTCACTGGTTCCTTGGGCCTTTCTTCTGTGCCGGGTTTTAGTTTCAGTCACTCCGCTTACTCTCGGAGTTGCGCGGGCAATGCAGTAGCTGGCCGGGGAGGAGGGGGCGGGGCAGAGGCTAAGACAGAGACAGGTGGGGCGCGGTGGGAAATTTGGAGCTGCAGAGGTGTGGGGCGTCCCACTAAGTGCAGGTAGCCTCAGGCCGCTGCCCCCATTGGAATCTGGTTCCTCTAAATTTTTGGCCGGATGCACCCTACCATGGTTCTCTCATATTTGGCCATAGGGGTCTTCCCTGCTGACCCAGCCATACTCAGCATTAGACTTTCATCTTCGAATACTATCCAGGATGTGTGTAGTGAAGTATGCGATTGGTTTTGTGTTTTTTTTTTTTTAATCCCAAACATAAGAAAACTAAAATGTTGGTTTTAAGTTTCAGAATTCATAGGGATACATCTCATGTTGAACATTGGGTTGGTGTTTTTTTTTAAAGTTTAAATTTGGATAACATGTTAGTGCTTGTGAGATTTTTTAACAAACGTATTCTTAAAATAACTGGTATGAGAAAATATGCTGATATTTAAAATAGTCAGAAAATTTCCCTCTTTGGTACTGCGTAGTTGTCATGAATGAAACAGCAAGACACCAGAATTGGACCTCATGATAAGACTTTTAATTGCAAGAGGCTTCTGCAAATACAGTAATTCTAAATACAGATACATTAATTTTAGTTAGTTCTCTTTGCAGAGTGGCCTATAGATTTCGTCTTCAGGTGAAACAGGAACAAATGTGAGTTGATTGGTTAACATTTCCCAGTAGTTAAAACTACTTTTCAAGTGCTTAACTGTGTATCTGTTGCATTCAGAATCTCAGTTGAAACTAATTTTATTTGTCTGAAATATGTAATGAACTCGATGTAAACTATACATATAGAATGTTATTTTATAACAAAAATATAGAAACAAATATGCAAAACACTTGATTCTATAAAACATAGTGTGCCATAATTTGGATTTTTCACTTAAATTCCCAAAATTAGAAGAGCTCACCAGAAAGGCTTAAAAAAGAAATGTAGACATTTACCCCTTCTCTAAACATGCCATTGTTTGAACAGAAAACAAAATGACATTGGAAAGTACCTGGGATTTACTTTTATAGTTATACTATATGCAAGGCACTGAATTGATAATGAATGAGAAAATGCTTTACAAAATATAAATTAATAATGGATTATGAACAGTTAGTACTCTCACTCTTTGGACCAAATCAAGTTTAACCTCCAAAACTTGTGGTTGTTGTACAAGTATTATATACCTGGTTGTAATTGTGTTTTATAGAAAGCAAAAATAAATAAATGAGCTGTTTCATTTGAATATTTGTTCTTGTTTATATGTTGTTTCAGATTGTATTTATAAATGCATTTGAACACAGTGGAGTCCTAAGTAACTTGACAATCATAGTTGGTGTCAATTCTTATTTTTTGTATGGTTTTTTGCAGGTAGATCTACTGGGTTCTTGGCACAGTACCATATGGACCTGGACAAAGCATTGTTAAGGTGGAAATTTTTATTGTATTAATCAGTTCAAACATTTGACCACTCTATTTATTTTTCAGTATTTTAGTCAAATAACTAGATGTGGGCTTCATATAGTGAGCAATATTTGTAGGATAATTGGTCACTTTAAATTTCCTACCAAATGTAAATTTTGATCTCAGATAGTTAAGTTTTACAGAGCGCCAACTATATGCCAAACTCTGTGTTAAGTCCTATATACACATTCTCTTACTCAATATAGTATCATGAGTTGGTCAGTTAAACTCCTTTTTTTACAGATGGAGAAGCTGAGCCATAGAGGGATTAAGTTCCTTGTCCATGGTCCCAAAACTAGAGCCATATTCTAGAGCCTTTCTTTCCATATATCAGAAGACTTCAGTAGAAGAATAAGAATAGAAGTTAGAACCTGGACTCGTACTACCTACCCTGCTTTCTAATTTAGGGCAGGTTATTTAACCTCTCTGAATTTCATTTTCCTCTCCTATAAGAAATGAACACTTTTAACTATTATATTTTACTGAATTGTGAATCATCAAGAATCCTTAAGAGTGCCTTCATCATTGTCTCCCATATTTTCTTCCAAGCCTCCAACACTGTTCTGTGAGTTTTGATGCACATACACAGGCAGTGACAACTCTCCCTGAGTGCAGCCTGGTCTGACCACCAGATGTAAGATGTGGCTGAGTTCACAGTGTCAAAATGTAAAATAATGTGCATCTTGGAGCTGATAACATATAGTAGATGATCTCTGAGCTCCTTTCAATCCCAATTCTATGACATTTGTGACTGTCTAACTTATTGCTGATGTATATATTTTTTAATATGAATGATTCAAGATAAAACAAACTTCTTGGCAGTGGAAAAGCAGGAACCATTCATGTCTTTTTCATTTCTAAATCTTCAGTACCCAGAACAATGCCTGGCATGTAGTAAATGCTCAGTAAATATTTGATGAATGAATTAAGCAAATCTTAATTTTACATTACAAATACAACTTCCTAAAAAGTTATGCTTGACTTGAATTTGACATAAAACAGAACAGTATCAACAATGCAACAGTGGTCTTTGTTTCCAAACATCTTTTCTGTGCATTATTGATTGTCATCAAGTGTGTGGTACATTTTGTTCCTTGAAGAGGTATAGTAAAAATGGACATGCTGGCATCAATTTTTTAACAAGGCATCAAACTTATTTATAACTAGCAAAAGTATAGGAACACTGATTAATTATATAGAGATTTTCATTTTAACAAAAGTTGGAAAAATGTTATTTGATTTCCTTACTAAATTTTTATGAGTATTCTGGAAGTGAGATTAAACATACCATCCTTCCAAATATACAAGTAATATTAAATATGTCTGCGTTATGAATGATGAAAGTAATTGAAAGATATTTTGAAACTCTGTGAATGGGCAGAAAAGTTTTAGGGTGGCTAGGTGTAAGATAATGTAACTAAAGAGATTATCCCAACTATATTTATAGTATGTCTGATGAGGTCTGTACTTTCAGTTTGAACCAGAAAGGGTTCACAGTAATTATTGCAGAGTTCTAGACGATTCTCTGGTAAGAATCAGTTAAATGTTCTGCTGTGGCCAGAAAAGCCAAGAACATGTGAAGTATCATCAAAAAAGGATTTTGGAAAATCAACAAAAAATATCTTACCTTGAAACAACACAATGGTCTATCTAAACATGAAGCTACAGGCAGTTATTTTATATTCATGAAGGATAGATCTAGAATGTTCAAAATAACTTTGATCCTTAAATATTACTATAGATAGCGTTTTCCTCACATAATTCTGGAAAAGCTATATGCCTACATACTTAACTTTTAAAGACTAAAATAAGTAGCTAGTAAAATTTGCATGGCTACTAACATTTCTGCCACTAAAATAAAGCTCTCCATCATATTACAGCATATTGTTACTGGATGAACATTAACCACTAACTTCTCTCAATTTCCACTATCAGTTTGCTTTTCTCAGGGCACCTCTTCATAGAAAACAGTTTTTATTCTTTGTAAGTCACAACCTGTGCAATAATGAGGAGGGAGTAATTTTCACTTCTCTTAGTACTTATTTCCTTGCACAGGATGTGTCAGTGTATCCTTTCTCAAAGCCCCAAACTCAAAGGAGAGTAAGGCCAAGGGCCCACAAGACATTATGAGTTCAAATGGAATAATACATTTTATGAGGTTTTTATAAAAGTTTCTGTGTATTGATTTAGGCTTATTCCTCTACAGTTTTAGAGAATTGAAGGAGGAGTAATATTTATCATTAAATTTGGGACAAATATGTTTACTGAGTTCAATAACTAAAGAATTTTTTTTTAAGTACCTAATGGTAGTGCTTTGTACCTCCTCAAAAAACTGTTTCTTTAAAACTTCTACTATTTTCACCTCTTTTTTCCCTCCATTTCTTTGTTTTCCTATAAATAAATCACAGTAGACTCCCTCCCCCCTTTCTGAGCTGCCAACCTCCCCCACCCCCTGCCAGCTGTGATTTCATATGACTTCATCTAGGATAAATTCTTAGGATACATTCATCTTGTTTTGTATATTTTCTCCACATGTTTAAGAATTTATATCAAGTATGTATGACTTGGAAAATCTGACATTTGGATAAAACAAATATAAATCAAAATAATAAAATCAGGCATGGGACACTTGAAACTAGAAACAAAATTTTAAAACATTCTCTGGTTGTTTACCTATAGCAAAAGTGAATGTATATGTGTAAGTATTACATTTAAACACTAGGGCAGGTAAATCTCTCAGAAGTTTTTAGAAAAGGAATACAAATGGAATGTTGCTAATTCATTATTGTTTTTAGTTTGATATATTGAAGGTTAAGGATTTTACAAGTTCATTTAGCAACCTTATTCTTCAAATCCTGATTTTTCCCTTGAGGTTTCAACCATGACTTTTTTTTTTTTAGATTTTATTTATTTATTTGACAGACAGAGATCCCAAGTAGGCAGAGAGGCAGGCAGAGAGAGAGAGGGGGAAGCAGGCTCCCTGCTGAGCAGAGCCCAATGCGGAGCTTGATCCCAGAACCCTGAGATCATGACCTGAGCCGAAGGCAGAGACTTTAACCCACTGAGCCATCCAGGCGCCCCTTAACCATGACTTATTTTAATAGAGGTTGTTTAGAAATATTATGCTGCAAGTTGGTAAAGAAATACTGCATCTCCTTTCTAATATTTATTAAAAAATCAATTTTGGGGGGGTGGAGGGATGGGATAACTGGGTGACGGACATTAAGGAGGGTATGTGTTGTAATTAGCACTGGGTATTATATGAGGTTGATGAATCACAGACCTGTACCCCTGAAACAAATAATACATTATATGTTTTAAGAAAATCATTTTTAAAGTAATCTCTACACTTATGGGGCTTGAACTCACGACCGCAAGATCAAGAGTCAGATGCTCCACCGACTGAGCCGGCCAGGCACCTCAGGAAATCTTTCTTTATAGTCAGAACTTAAAGGCTTGATGACTCATTTTCATAAGCAGAAAATTCTTTTTATGCTTTGTCTTCTAATTTGGTGATTGTGAGAAGTCTCTTGTTTAACTAATGACATTTAGGAATGCATGCGTATACAGGGTTGAGAGACAGATATGAAAAGATCACTCACTACACCTGGCCACAACCCTGGAAGTACCTATATGAGAATGACATTTAAACACGTAAGTGCAAGGAAGGATGACCTATACAGTGGTGAAAGTATGTACAGGGTAGAGAGAGGCACAGGTGATCCTTTCAGAGGTCTGGAGAGCATGTTAAAAGGGAGAGAGGGGCTTCATAGAGGAAGCATTTTAAATAATTTGGTGGCTGTGTTTTTTAATGGGGACAGTATTAACATAGGGCAGGACAGTTTATCACTGTACTGGACTCCTAAGCGATGTAAATATTTAGCATCCTTGGCTCTGTGGTCTTTTCGTACCAACTAGCCTCAGTAGGGATCATGAGGAGCACTTGGCTTTCTTGCTTCTCAGTTCTGATATTTATGCATGCTCACACAGTCAGACTGCATTGCTTTCGGATGCTTTCTGTCCATGTGTGTCATTCTCATTCATTCCTTGCATTCTCCAAAGACTTTGGTATCTGACTTACAGTTTTCCTTCCCCAAGTCCCAACGTTAAGCCATGTGGGTAACCAGGTGATATCCTGGTCTCTTGATTGCTTGAACTTCTCAAATTCAATGACCTTTGCCTTTTCTATAAAGCCACCCATTCCCTGGACCTTGTCATCACTTAAGTCAATTTCACCCTTAAAACCTTAAAATAAACTCTTCTACTTTCTGCCCATTTCCCCAGCTTCCTAATTGAATGACTTCCAGTGCATCAATACTTGAACTTCAAGAACTCCAGGCTCTTGACTTTGCTACTCTCCCTACCAGTTTCTTCTCCTTTTCACTTCCCATCACTCCAACCACTGAACTCTTGCACTCTTGTCCTTCTGTAAAACCTATTCAGGAAAACCCAACTGTTGGTCAGAAATAATAATAGTAGCTAACATGGGGCGCAAGGTGGCTCAGTGAGCTAGGCCTCTGCGTTCAGCTCGGGTCATGATCTCAGGGTCCAGGGATTGAGCCCCACATCCGGCTCTCTGCTCAAGCAGAGAGCTTGCTTCCCCGCCCCCTTCCTGTCTCTCTGCCTACTTGTAATCTCTGTCTGCCAATAAAATAAAAATAAATAATTAATAAATAATAATAAAATCTTTTAAAAATAATAATAGTAGCTAACATATACTGTATACTTACCGTATTCCTAACACTTCTCTAAATCTTTGTAATAGCCATATGAGATAGGCATTACCATTATTTTCATTTTGTAGATGAGAAAACTAAAACACAATTTCTATCTGCTAAGTGGTGTCTCTACAATATGAACCCAAGCAGTTTGCCCCCAGAAACCATGCTCTCTATGACCACGTTAGACTACCTTCCAAACCAGCTGTCTTCTGTGCTTCCATGCTTGGACAGCTGAGCTGTTTTAGGGACAGAGTGGGCTTGGCTAGTTGGACAGTGTTGAAAGTTCTCACCTTAGCCCTTGGTTCAGTAACTACCCTTATGGTTAAGTTTCAAGCCAAGCTGGGAAGCATGGAGGGAAGTAAAATGATTCCATATTTAATGCCCTCAGCTACTTCTGGGTGTCTGTAGCCAGAGGGACTGGAGAACTAGAGAGAATATTTATCAGTGTGGGAGTTGGACATGACATATAACCTCTACTTGATGACTAGGTAACTACTGAACTTGAGAGACTGAACTTGGCTTTTTCTGCAACAGAGTAGACAGGAGGGAGAGTCCTCCGTCTGTTTTGAGAACAGTCACTCTCACCCGTTTTTCTTCTGGAATTCTTATTCTAGGTGTCCTCTTTTTGTCATGGATTTGTTGACCCTGATGTTATTGCTCTAAGTGACAGGATCAATCTTTTGAAAGCAGATTGCTCCAGTTATTGGGCCTACCTGTGTAGCCCTCTAAGTTGTTATTTTAGGGCTTTGGTTTTGACAGTGATTTTTGGTTCCCTGTACAAAAAAACCTTGCCTGTTGCCATTCTTAGGTACTTAAAAGGCAAACTTTTATTTTCTATGTATTTAAGATAATACCAATGACTTCTTACCTTTAATATTAAATACACCATAATTTCTTTATGTACTACATACAGAAATTTTATCTTCGCCACGATTCTGAACCTGAATTTAAGTTACTCAATTTCAAGAGAGAAGATAGCCTCTAGTGAAGTAGGGATTTTTCTTAGAAACCCTTTTCTGCTTAGAAGACTTTCTAGAGAAAAACCATGCATTGGAGAACATTAGTAGTCCAACAAATTTATATTCATGACTTTGCCTGGCAGTTCTTCCCTGTTTTCCATTTTCCACAGGAGCTGTTTTAAACTTCTGCCCACCTAAGACCTTCCCCATTCTGTCCACCAACCCCTGTATTCCTTCACTCAGCAGATTATTTTACTTCTCATTTTCTCGGAGAAAATAGAAACAGTAAGATGGAATCTTTCTCAAATTAGTACCACCAAACCATCAAACATACTTAATTGGTATCCATTCTTTGTTCTTCCCTCATTTCACAATGGAAAAAGTAAACCTCTTCTGATGCAAGACTCTGGCTCCCTTCCCAGCCCTGCTTCCTAGTCCGGGTGTTCCTTTACGGATCTGTGGCTCCTTCCCATTGGCATTTAGGTATTTTCAAGTCTCTTCTATCTTAAAAAAATAAAACCTTCCTATAGGAACTCCTCATTCTCCATTCTGTATCTTCTTCACAGACATGGTTTATTTATTTTTTTAATTAACATATAATGTATTATTTGTTTCAGGGGTACAGGTCTGTGATTCATCAATCTTACACAATTCACAGCACTCACCATAACATATAGCCTCCCCAATGTCTATAACCCAGCCAACCCCTTCCCTCCCAACCCCCTCCCCTCCAGGAACCTTAGTTTGTTTCCTGAGATTAAGAGTCTTATGGTTTGTCTCCCTCCCGAGTCCCATCTTGTTCAATTTTTCCCTCCCTTCCCCCATGACCTCCTCCAACCCTGCCTCTCAAATTCCTCATATCAGAGAGATCATATGATAATTGTCTATCTCTGATTGACTTATTTTGCTTAGCATAGTACCCTCTAGTTCCATCCACGTCATTGCAAATGGCAAGATTTCATTTTTGGTGGCTGCATAGTATTCCATTGTATGTATATGCCACTTCTTTTTTATCCATTCATCTGTTGATGGACATCTGGGCTCTTTCCATAGTTTGGCTATTCTGGACATCGCTGCTATAAACATTCGGGTGCATGTGTCCCTTCGGATCACTGTATTTGTATCTTTAGGGTAAATACTCAGTAGTGTGATTGCTGGGCCATAGGGTAGCTCTGTTTTCAACTTTCTGAGGAACCTCCATGCTGTTTTCCAGAGTGGCTGCACCAGCTTGCATTCCCACCAACAGTATAGAAGGGTTCTCCTTTCTCCGCATCCTCACAATAGCTGTCGCTTTCTGACTGGTTAATTTTAGCCATTCTGACTGGTGTGAGGTGGTATCTCACTGTGGTTTTCATTTGTATTTCCCTGATGCCGAGTGATGCTGAACACTTTTTCATGTGACAGACATGGTTTATGAAAGACTTGTCTCTATCCATTGTTCCTTACTTTGTATTCCTATGTATTCTCCAGCCAACTGCAATATTTTACCCCAACTGAAACTATCGGTTGTAAAGGTCTCTGACTACCACTCTGTTTCTAAATCCACTGTGCACTTCCAGACCTTATCTGACTTGACCTTTCTTCAACAAATGACAGTTGAACCACTCTCTTCTCACCGATCTTCTCTTTCTTGGCTTCTCTAACACCATTGTTTTTCTGGTATCAGATAACTTACTTCTCCAGCCATTCCTTCTCAGTATCTTTAAGGGCATCTGTTCATTCTCTTTCTCATTCTCTTACTCAGGTCTTTACTAAGCATCTCTTACATTCCAGGCACTCTGCTAGGTGCTGGTGATAGAATCTGACATAAAATCTGGAGTCTTTCTCCAGAAAAATGCACTCCCAAACATGCACTCAAAATTTAGCGTATGTTTTCAAGCATTTCACGATCCCTAAATACCTGTTCATCACTGTAGATTAAGAGACCTTGCCTTGGAACTTCCAATTGCCTTAGTAGAAGCTTTTACAAAAACATTAAAAAACAAAACAACCTGATTAAATTTAAAAGAAAAGGCTCAGAAAATGAAAATGAGGGCAGTTTTTCCCAGAGGAGAGATTTTGTAACCATTGGAATACTTCCTTTAAAATGTTAAGATTAAACGAGTTCCTCCAATGTAACATTTGTGGACAAGCATCTGTTTCCCTACCCTCCAACCCCCCACTCCTGTATGCCTTGCTTGGTGTCACAAGAATAGAATTCAGGAAAGTCTTAACTCATCCTTAGAAAGGAGAAAATGGGGGCGCCTGGGTGGCTCAGTGGGTTAAAGCCTCTGCCTTCAGCTCAGGTCATGATCCCAGGGTCCTGGGATTGAGCCCCGTGTTGGGCTCTCTGCTTGGTAGCGATCCTGCTTTCCCCTCTCTCTCTCTCTCTGCCTGCCTCTCTGCCTACTTGTGATCTCTGTCTGTCAAATAAATAAATAAATAAAATCTTCAAAAAAAAATAAGGAGAAAATGAAGTGATAGAGTTGGTATTATTACTTTGAAATTAGATTGAATAGGATTCTAGTCTCTACTAGGGTTCAAATGATGCATAGGATGTCAGCTTCAGAGAATGGGGCAAGCAGGAGGCTGAGTAATTCCTCACTTGATGAAGCTATTTCCAGTGACAAGAGAAGGAAATGGTGCTGGTATTGATATCCTGTGGTCACAAGTAATAGAACATTTGCATTCTGGGCACTATCTTTTTATGCCATCCATAGTCTCCCTCCAGCTTCGGAAATGTGTGTGTGCTGTGAAATCCACCTGTGTCTTCTCATTACATGTTTTTAAAGGAAGAATCTTTTAGTCACAGATTCCCTATTGGAGTTCCTTTGATCACTGGAAACAACCAGGAAAAACAAACAAATGGTAAGATTTGTGTTTCTTTAGGGACTATTGTGTATGAGATAAAATGTTCACCCTTTTTTTTTTTTCATCTAACACATGTACTGAGCATCTACTGCTGTGCTCAACTCTGGGCATGTAATGCTGAGTAAAAATAGATAAAACCCCTGCTCACAAAGCTTATAGTTTGGTATAACAGATCACCTGTAACCAGATAACCACACAGAAATATAAAAATGCAAATTTAACAGTTAGTAGGATGAAACAAGATTATATGAGCGTCTGCATAACAAGAGAATTTGACTATGTTAGGAAAGTCTTAAAATGATATTCAGGCTGAAGACTGACTACATGTTATCTAGGTGAAGAAGGAAGAAAAGTGTTCCCTAGATAAAAGGGCTCGAATGTGCAAGGATCTCTGATAGGAGAGAATATTCAGGAAAGAGGTAGGAGAAAGGTTGGATGGCTACAGGGGAGAGAGGAAGAGGAGATGAGGCTTGAGGTTGGACTTGAGTTTTGAGAGGATCTCCTTGGCTGAGGTTGAAGAAAGGACGAGACCTGGGCATAGGACAGGTGAGAAGACCAGTTACCCAGGTGTGAGATGATGGCTGGTGGGGATGGAAACATAAGAGAAGAAGTCGATTGTATTTGGTAATTCATTCTGAGTATGAATACTGGATTAGATTGGGTATATATTTTGCTAATAGTTTAAGAAATTAGATTTTGATTATTCCTCTTGGCAGTGAAATAAGAATTACTGGTTAAAAAATATATATATACACTTTTAAAAAGTTATGGAAGACCACACTGGGACACAGGTTAGGCCCTCCTTGAAGCTTATTATATACACTGAATATGAGCAACTAAAGCCTCGAATTGGAGAAAACTGAGTCCTTCAAGATTTAGCCTCCAGATTGAAAAGAATCTCTGTAATTTTAAGAATAAGACTAATATTTATTTACTTGAGAGAGTGAGAGATAGTGTGAGGGGGTAAGGGATGAGGGAGAGGGAGAAGGAGGAAGCAGATTCCCCACTGAGCACGGTACTGCCTTGGGCTCCATCTCAAGACCCTGAGATCCAGACCTGAGCCCAAATCAAGAGTTGGACACTCAACCAGCTAAGGCACCCAGGTGCCCCAAGAGTAAAACTAATTTTTATAACCAAATTTGAGATTATTTAGCTTGTTTGGATGACCTAATGGA
Organism: Mellivora capensis; assembly: GCA_004024625.1. NCBI lineage: Eukaryota > Metazoa > Chordata > Mammalia > Carnivora > Mustelidae > Mellivora > Mellivora capensis. The sequence continues at coordinate 125,802 of PISX010002943.1, read as the reverse complement.
ACATTCTTTCGTTAATATTTTAAGTGGTTCTTTCCCCTCCACTCCTTCTGTAACTGTACTTATCGGTAATTTAATGCATTGAATTTAAAGGCAAATTTAGATATGATTCCTAAAAGATTACATACCTGTGGTAAAATTGCAAGGAGAGGGTGTTTATCTTCCCGAGCACATTTTCTATGATAGTGAAGGTTTGTTGCATTTTTCACTTGCGGGCAACCAGCAAGCTTTGAACAACAGGGACACTTACTGCGTCTGCTTGTCTGACTGAGTTTGTAGGATGTACAGTTGCTTCATACTAGTTGGTACAGGACAGTCCTAGATTACAGCACCCAGACCCAGGCCTCTACTTCTTCCATAATTCGCAACATTCTGCAGATCGCCTGGCTTCTTACAAGCTTCCACTTCCTTCTTTGAAATGGTCTCTGACACCGCTTCTGAGGTTCCTGCTCTGACACTGCGCATTGCATACTGCCAGGGGTCTCCATAGCCTCTTTTGATAATGAACAAATTCCTCATTCATTGCTGGCTACTGCTGAGGACTTGTCCCAGGACCTGACACCCTCGCCAGTAGAATTCTATACTGAATAGATTGGATCTGTAGGTTTATAAATTCCATTCTCTTCTGCAGTTGTATGCCTCCTGAGAGGCTTGACATGAAGGCCCTTTTCTTCTTTCCTACCACCCACCACAGTTCACTGATAAGGCTCCCACTCTTTATCCTGGACTTGCATAATTGGCTCAAAGAACCTAGATCAAAAATAAATTTCCCTCTTTTCCCATTTTCCTAAGTACCTTTCTTCAAAGGTGTTTTCCTTACCTGTCTCATTGTCTTAGGACTAGAATCTTTATATTCTATTTTTTTAAAGATGTTTTTGTTTATTAGAGAGCACTTGTGAGAGAGAGAGAGAGGGAGGGAGAGAGCATGCATGAGGGAGAGCAGGGGCAGAGGGAGAGGGAAAAACAGACTCCCCACTGAGCAGGGAACCTGCCGCGGGGCTCGATCCTAGGACCCTGGCATCATGACCTGAGCAGAAAGCAGATGCTTAACCGACTGAGCCACCCAGACACCCCCTAGAGTCCTTATATTCTGTTGTGATTTCCCTCAGGGATTTATCTTGGTTGTTATTTGAAATGGATATTAAACAAAAAAAATATTTTAAGATTTTATTTATTTATTTGACAGAGAGAGATCACAAGTAGGCAGAGGCAGGCAGAGAGAGAGAGGAGGAAGCAGGCTTCCCGCTGAGCAGAAAGCCCAATGCAGGGCTCGATCCCAGGACCCTGGGATCATGACCTGGGCCGAAGGCAGAGGCTTTAACCCACTGAGCCACCCAGTGGGTTAATTAAATTAAATTAATTTTAATTTAATTAAATTAATTAATTAAATTAATTAGTTAATTAAATTTAATTAAAATTAAAAATTTTAATTCTAACTCCACTGAGAGGCAAAATGAAGTGGCCTTCCCTCTCTCTGCTTTGGTAAGGCTTGCAAAAACAGATGGCTTTGTTACCTGACTCCCTCCGTGGCTTCAACAATCCTGTCTCTATTGCTTCAGGCTTCCTGTGGAAGGAGCCTCAGAGAAGCTTTTCTGTTATTCCTTAAGAGTTGTCCACTCCATCTGCCATCCCCAGATAGAACCATTCTGCCTGTCTACACAAATTCGGTGGCCAGAGCACAACCTCTCCATCATCCACATTTTACCTCAAAGGAGAATGCAGATGCTGATTTTATTGAACTCTGTCCCTATGCCTCAGATTGGCTAGAATGTTGCTCTTTCAACTCTGAGCAACTATGTTTCTTATGAGGAAGGATGACCACGTTGATTTAGGGGAGACTAAAGCCGACTTAGTTGCCAGCAACTCCATCCTGAACTTCCAGCTGATTAGGTCCAGTTACCTTGGTGGATCAGGTTTCCTGCAGGGACTTAGATCAAACCAGCTGACTTCATTTCTGGTGCTGGTCAATGTGTTTCTTTTGGCAGTTGAAGAATCCAAGTGGGCAACTTGCTGATTGGTACCTTTGGGGGAACTGAGTAAGAATATTTATTCAGTTTAAAGAAATCCAGAGGTCCAAGTATTAAAGGCCTCACTTCCAGGAGCTTTGCAACCCTTGATATAGGACAAAAGTTGGCCCTTTCATGGCTCAAAGACGCCCCATGGCAAGAAGCCTGCAAAGAGGACTTTGTTTGAGACCACTTCCTTGTAGAAGCAGAAAAATTTCTGTCTGGCAAGTTAGCTTTTCATCTCTGTTCTTCTCTGCCATGTGGATTTTTTATGGCATCATGGATTCACAGTGCTACTCAGCATCAGTGCTCCTCCCTGTTAATGGGTCCTGAGGACATGGGCATCCTTTTTTAAAAACAAACTTACTAATATTCATATGATGAAATGCACACAAATACACACCTGTATAACTTCCACCACAATCAAGATACAGAACGTTAGCATTACCCTAAAAGGTCTCCGTGTGCTCTTTCCCACTAAGACCTCCCCCACCCAAGTCTCTGGCCCAAGGAGCTGTTGGGAGTAACACCCCTGAGATGACCTATCAATGTGGAATAAACCTGTCTTTCCTAGAATTTCAAACAATTATAGTTATGGATTTCCCCCACTATCTGACAGCATTCTTCTGAACTTTTTCATAAGCCAAAATGGTGTAAAGCAAAGTAGTATTTACCTTTGATTTATAAGGAAGATTGTTTGAGTTCCCAGACCCAAAAAAGGATGCATCTTGCTAACGGAGGCACAAAATAAATCAGGACAAAGAACATGCTCACAAACACAGTTAAGAGCTATGGTAGTTTGATGCTGAGATGCCGAGTATAGTTACCGGGAAGGGAGCTTGGCGGGGCTGCTCTTGCTACTGAGGGTACGGGCTGCCTGTGTTAACGGCTTGCTACAAAATAATCACTGAATGCTATTTTTGCTTTTCTGGATTTCTTCGGGTTCGTGGAAACAGGTACTCATGTGGGTCTTTCCTAAAAGCAAAGAAGTGTAACACAAACTTTCAAAAAGTGGGGGACATGTCTGGAATGTATTCTTTCTGGGGTCTGGCTTCTTTCATTCAGCATTGTCTTTGAGGTTCATCCGTGTTGTTTATGCATCTGTAGTTGGTGTCTTTTTGTTTCTGTGTATTATTCTGCTGTGTGGATGCACATAATTTGTCTATCCATTCACTGTCAATGGGCATTTGGATTGTTTCCCATTTGGGGCTAGCTTTTGTTTGGACATGTGTTTTCATTTGTCATGGGCAAATACCTAGGAGTGGAACACCTGGGTCACGTGGTAAGTGGATCCTTAAATTTAAAGTAAACTGCCAAACTGTTTACCCAGAGTGTGTCACTTTCTCTTTCCAGCAGCAATATCTGAGAGTTCCTATTCCTCCACATTCTCACCCATATGTAGTCATTTTAATGATAGCCATGGTAGTGGGTGTGTAGTAATATTGCATCTTGGTTTTAATTTGCATTTCCTTGATGACTGCTGGTGCTGAGGATCTTTTTAATGTGCTTATTGGCCATACTTACATCTTCTTCTGCCAAGGGCACAAATATTGATGAGCAGCTGATTTTACAAGGCGGTGAGACACCACATCTCCTGGCCCACTTGAACTTCTAGAATGGGTGCCAGAGTTGCACTGTCCCTACCCAGCCACACACCCTCTTGGCGCCATACCTCCTCCCTTTCTCTAGGTTGGGGATCAATAAACTTATTATGTAAGGGCCCAATAATCAGTATTTTAGGCTTTGTAGGTCATGGCAACTTTGTCACAGCTCTTCAGCTCTGTCTGCTTGTAAAAGGAGCCAGAGGTAACATGTAAGAGAATGAATGTGGCTGGGTGTCAATGAACCCAAACAGTCTTTAGATTGTTTTTCAACCATTTAAAAAGGTAAAAATTATTCTTAGCTTGCAGACCTAAGCTTGCCAGACTCTGCTCTGGATGGTCCACAAGATCTCACCCTGTCCTTAGTGTGCAGTAGAATCACACAGTTTGAGGAGTTGGAGTCCAGCTCTCCCACTTCCTGGTCTGTGTCCTTGGGTATCTCTGTCCCCTCACTTCTAAAGGAGACTTTCCCAAACAATGCTTCCACTTATATTTCATTGGCTGAAACTTAGTCACATGGCCGTGCTGGAGGCTGGAAAGGTCATCTTAGCTACATGACGATGTGCCCAGCTAAAATTTTGGGTTCTGTTACAGTGGCTGAATGGGTTTGGGGTAAGTAACGTGGTCTATGCATACACCCCTTGTACACAGCCCTATCCAGATATTCTCTGAGCCCTAGAATAGGCTCCTGAATTAAACCAAACACCCCTCTGTCACAGCTACCTGCGTGGGAGTTGCCTTGTGGAGCAATGATGTCTGTTAAGTTATGATGAAAAAGAGAAAAAAACCAACAGATTTTAAAGTCAGCGATGCTCAGTACTGTCAGTGAAAACAGTTAGTGTGGACAAAAATGTCATCCGCCAAATCTTTAGAATGTTATCATTTCAGGTCTCTTTTGTGATGTTCTATTTTCCATACTCTTCCAAGGTTCTGGATCAGATTCTGAGGTTTCTTCTATTTCTGGTGATGACAATGCTTTGGTGAACAAAATGTCAGCATGGACTTTTTCTACCCTGCTGTTCAGTAAACATTCAAAATATTTTTTTATTTTAAATTTATTTTAAATATTTTAAATTAAATTAAAAATATTTTAAATATTTTTGCTTTGGGTTTTTTTCTCCCCTAATTGCTTCTCTCTATAGCACCTGACCTTTTAAAAAAGTTGATAGTGGTAACATTTGAGTGGAGGGAGCCTTGGTTGACCATCTCCAGAGGATTTCACGACAGACATCATCTTATTCAAGATCTTTAACTGCCTATTATTTAAATAATAGTTAGTTAGATACATGGAAAACTCTTCCAAAGTCAGAAACAGTCATGCCGGAATGGCTTCCACAGAGCACACTCCTCTTCAAATGCCCATAGAAGAGGGCGTCCCAAACGTTTAGACATACCATATTAAAAATATTAGGGTAGAAATGGGAGCCTTAGATTATTTGGGTTTAGATGGTGAAGCCTTTCTATTTGGATTAAAATAACATCCTTTTATACTGTTATGGAACAAATAGAACATATTTTGTTTACAATTATTTTACTATGATTTTATCATGTTTCCAACAGCTAGCAAAACTGCTTTGCTTTTGTGGAAACAGTGAGAGCATGTGTTTGTCTGTTGGAATTCCCTCCTCTTAAAGCATAATACTTACTGTGGCTTTCATCTGGAACTCCTTTGAAGCATGGTGAAGAAGTCAGTCTACTTGATCTGAGAAGATTTTTATTATCAGTAAAAAAAATAAACAAAATTGTATTTTTAAAAAAATTTTATTTTATTTATTTATTTGACAGATAGAGATCACAAGTAGGCAGAGAGGCAGGCAGAGAGAGAGAGGAGGAAGCAGGCTCCCTGCTGAGCAGAGAGCCGGAGGTGGGGCTTGATCCCAGGACCCTGAGATCACGACCTGAGCCAAAGGCAGAGGCTTAACCCACTGAGCCACCCAGGCACCCCAACAAAATTGTATTTTTCCCAATTGTAAAAGTAAGCCATATTTACTGTAGAAAAAGAATACAAAGTTACCAAAGGAAAAAAAAATCATCCCCAGTCCCACTGCGCAACACTAACTAGTTAAACCCTTTGATAAACATCCTTTGAGATGATCAAGTTAGTTGTCTTTGAACTGGTTAGACATACCCAGTGGCCTACCCTAAAGTGATTTGTGAATAAGGGAGGGCTTTGAGCCTCTCTCTAATCCAAAGACTGCTTTCGCTTAGCACCTGGGAGGAATATCTATAAAACAAGAGTCTTCCTAAATGGACTCATGGCTAATACTACAGCATAGACCCAAACAGTCCTTTATGTATTTCTCAAGACCTTTTGGAGAACGTGGTTTCTAGGATGGCACATTATTTTGTGATGCCTTGATAATAGGATCAGTAGAAGTTGTATTGCCTTAAGGGCATGAACAATGTTTCCTTTGGCTGTGTGAAAGGAGGGAGAAAGGGGTGGAGTTAGAGGATATAATCCCATCATCTCCGATTATAAGCCACTTCCCTGGTATCTGAAAACCATGAGGCACCTCTGTGAAGAGCAAAGAAAATATTTGCTGAGCCACTTTCTTGCTTTCTGTGTATTAGAATGGGGTAGTGCTGGTAGCTGGCTAGGAAGACTTCTGGGGCAGTCATCTTTGTTTTCCCTCTAATGCCAAGCACAAAGCCGGAAGCCTCGTGGTATAGTAGTAATTAGTAATAAGTATTTGTAGTGTTAAGAATAATCAAGGTCAAAGAGCACTTGAGGACATATTGACACCAGCTCATATCACATAGGCCACTTAACCACATAAGAGATCAGATCTTAGCCATGGTTATCACCCCTCTCAGACCTGTCACTGGCCCAGTAAGTTAATTTCTAAGAATAGAGGCAGGTACAGGAAGGACCTGCAGACTGACATGAGGATGTGGCTGGAATCTGTGGGTGCATGCCACCTAGCCCTACACTTTTGTAATGAGGTGGCTTTCTGCGGCAAAGGGATGTCTCTTCTATATTGGGAACTTTCTGGAGAAGACACACATGTACAATAAAAGTGCTTTGCTTCTGCAGCAGTACACCCGCCCCCCCCCCACCTTCTGCTTTAAAGTTGCCTTCAGTCCTTCTAAAAATGCAGGTTCTTGCTTCCCAGTCCAGATGTGCTGAATCTGAATCCTTTGGACTTGAGGTCTAAATGATTCTTCTGTACCCTGTTGTTTGAGAACACAGGGTTAAGCAGTGTTTTCAAGCTTTTTTTGACTGTGACATAGTAGTTAGAAATGTTTAATGACACAGTACTTATTCCTACTAGGTCATACATTCATATATTCTGTTCCATTCTTTTCTATTCAGTTTGCTGACTCTGATCCACTAAGTCGATTTCATGACCCACTCCTGCTGAGTTAGAAAATTGAATTCAATGTAAACAATTTACAACTATGTAAATGTAAATGTAAAACATAAGCATTTTACAACTAGGAAGAATTGAACAGCATACAGAAAATAAAAATAAATGTAAATATAAAAAATTTAAAAAAATAAAATGCCCCCCTCTTTTTTTTCTCCTTTCAGATTGTAGCCAATATGAAGATTGTCAGAATTCATAGAAGTACAACCTACGACCTACCTGGGCTTTACTCTCGTGTGACTGAACAAGCAAAATCTTTGGGCTTCAGTTTTTCATCATCTATTACATGATGCTAATATTCCCCTTCACATTTCTTAAAAATTCTCAAATGAGGAGTGCCTAGGTGGCTCAGTCAGGTAAGTGTCCGACTCTTGATTTCAGCTCAGGTCATGATCTCAGGGTTGTGGGATTGAGCCCCAGATCAGTTGTGGACTCAGCAAGGAGTCTGTCTGTCCCTCTCCCTCCCACTCGCTCTCTCTCAAATAAAGACTCTTTAATGAGATTAAAACTATAAGGAAGCTCTGTGAACTCTAAATTCATACACTGACATTAATTGTAACATGTTAGTGTAATGCAATTAATATAATTATGTCCTTTTGCATTAATTTTACTTGAAAATGTTTGGACATCCAGGCACCTCTCTCGTAACACCTGTTGCTTTCTGGTCATAACTTATACTCTCTTTGATCTTGGTGGATGGGCTTTAGAGGAAAAGGCACTGCAGAAATCATGTGAATGCTGATGTGAATATCTGGTTCTTGCTCTTACATTCTGTCTTAGTTGCTTTCATACAAGAGAAAATGTCCTGGAAAAACACACCTGGGAGTGTAATCTAGATCTTCGGTCTCTGAGATATCTCTGAGATATTTATTTATTTTAGAGAAAGAGAGCATGGGGGAGAGATAGAGGAAGAGAGAGTCTTTTTTTTTTTTTTTAAAGATTTTTATTTATTTATTTGACAGACAGAGATCACAAGTAGGCAGAGGCAGGCAGAGAGAGAGGAGGAAGCAGGCTCCCCGCTGGGCTCGATCCTGGGACCCTGGGACCATGACCTGAGCCAAAGGCAAAGGCTTTAACCCACTGAGCCACCCAGGCGCCCAGGAAGAAAAAATCTTGAGCAGACTCCCTGCTGAGTGCAGAGCGAGACTTGGGGCTCCATCTCATGACCCCAAGATCATATGTGAGCTGAAACCAAGAGTCTGATGCTTAACCAACTAAGCCACCCAGGTGCCCCTCTGAGATATGTTTATTTGGGTTTTTTTAAAAGATTTTATTTATTTATTTGACACAGAGACAGAGAGAGGGAACACAAGCAGGGGGAGGGGGAGAGGGAGAAGGAGGCTCTCTACTGATCAGGGAGCCCTATGTGGGGCTCGAGCATAGGACCTGGGAGCATGACCTGAGCCGAAGGCAGACGCTTAACAATTGAGCCACCCAGGTGCCCCGGAGATACGCTCTTAAGCCTCATAACCAACACCCCCTGGTCATTGTTGGGAAAGTGGTAGAATACTTGTTCATTAGAGCATTTTTTTTATCATTTCAAAACACTGGTTAAAATATATTGTATTCATATAATTTAATACTAACAACTCTCCTAACATATATTTGGATATACTTTAATTTGGTATATTTTAATTTCATGAAAAATATTGTTATTGATGTATTGTGAAGTAGAAAGTTACATATTCTATATACTGATCATGTAAATATGTATGTGTATAAAGATGCCAAAAGAAATGATTAGTTATGCCATTTTGCTTTATATTTTTTCATTTTTCAAGTTTTCCATGTTGACCAGTGAGAAAAAAGCAAGACTGATAGACAAAAAAGACTCCTCATAAGACCCCATAAACATTGGTATAATGGTAGCATTACTCTGCTTTGATGTATCTTGCAGATTGCCCATATCAGCTTATATAAATACTTTGTTTTACTTTCTTTTAATACTTTCTTTTAAATCCCACTGTAATTGTAAAACAAAGTCCCCAAATGAGGAACGTTTAAGTTGTTTATAGTCTTTTGTTCTTACTGGCAATGGTGAAATAAATAATTTGTACCTATCTCATTCAATATATATATAACTCTACCCGCAGGATAAAATCCTAGAAGTGGAATTTCTGGTTAACATATTTTCGCATTTGTAGTTGTGAACCATATTGCCCAACTGCCCTTCACAGAATTTGCTTCCTTAGTCACAATAAGTAAAGTAGAATAAGGCCTACCACCTCACCAATACCATTCTCAAAGTTTAAAATGAAGTTAGGGGATGCCTGGGTGGCTCAGTTGGTTAAGCCGCTGCCTTCAGCTCAGGTCATGATCCCAGTGTCCTGGGATCAAGTCCCACATCAGGCTCCTTGCTTGGTGGGGAGCCTGCTTCTCCCTCTGCCTCTGCCTGCCTCTCTGTCTGCCAGTGCTCGCTCTCTCTCTGACAAATAAATAAATTTAAAAAATAAAAAAATAAATAAAATGAAGTTAGGCATCTTTTCTTCAGAGACATCAGTATTTCTTTTTCTGGGAACTGCCTGTTAATATCATTCGTGTTCATATGTTAAGAAAATTTGCTCTTGCCTAGAGATTAATTGCAAATACTTGACCCATGTTGTTAATGAGTCTTTTAACTTTGATGATGGTGATTTTTGTCATGCAGAAAAAAATTTATATAGTTAAATTTTATTGCTTCTAGATTTCTTATACATACTTAGAAAGGTAATCCCCTCCTTTAGGTCATAAAATAATTCTTCCAAGGGGCACCTGGGTGGCTCAGTGGGTTAAGCCTCTGCCTTCGGCTCAGGTCATGATCTCAGGGTCCTGGGATCGAGTCCCGCAGCAGGCTCTCTGCTCAGCAGGGAGCCTGCTTCCTCCTCTCTCTCTGCCTGCCTCTCTGGCTACTTGTGATCTCTCTCTCTTCCTTTAAATTTTTGATGGGAGATCAATTTTATTTTTCCAGATGGCTACCCCAGATGACCCAACTCAATTTATTGAACAATCCATACTTTCCTCCACCGACTTGAGATGCTACCTTTATTACGTATTAAATTCTGTATATGATTAGGTTTCTTTTTGGAATTTCTCTTGTTTCATTGAACTATCAGCTCATTTTCCAGTAGTACAGTGACTTACTTATTACAGGTTTGTAATATATTTTAATATGTCAAAGAGCTTGTCTCCCCTTGGTAGCCTTTTTCAGAATTTTCCTTTTTATTCTTGTTGAGTTCATTGTAAAAAATTGGCTTTTGAGGTTAATTTATAGATGAATGTAAGAATTGTCATCTTTTTCATGTTAGTGCTTCCTGTCTTAAGAATATGGCATGACTGGGGAACCTGGATGGCTCAGTAAGTTAAGCATGTCTCCGGCTCAGGTCATGATCTCAGGGTCCTGGGATGGAGCTCCATGCCTGGCTCCCTGCTTAGTGGGGAGCCTGCTTCCCTTCTCTCTCTCTGCCCCTCCCCACCACTTGTGCTCTCTCTCTCCCAAGTAAATGAATAAAATATTAAACAAATATGGCATGACTTGTTCAAGTATTATTTTGTGTCACTCACAAGTATTTAAAGTTTTCTTCATATCGATCTTGCACATGTCTTACGTTTATTGCTAGACATTTTATCTTCTTTTGGTGGCCATTATAATTGATTATATCTTTCATTAAATCTAACTGCTGGCTGTTTGCATACATGGAAGCTATTTTTTTTTAAAGTTGTATCAGAAAATTTATTTATGCTCTCTGGTACATTTTCCCACCTCCTTTAGGCAACTCTTAAGATTTCTGTTACTATAAATTAGTTTTGCCTTTTCTAAAAATTTTACAGAAATGGAATCATACAGTATATATTCTTTTGTGTTCTGATTCTCTTATGCAATATAATGATAAACACATTCATTTGTGTTGTTTCATATACAATTTGTTGCTGGGTTATTATATATAAATAATTATATATACAATTTTGTGTTTATCATTTGTTTCTTGATGGATATAAGGGTTATATACTGTTTTGAGCTCTTGGGAGGAGCCCTGCTATATACATTCTTGTTCAAGTCATTTTGTGTACATATGTTTTCATTCCTCAGGTAAAACTTATGGTTGGTTACTGTGTCATAAAGTAGACACGTTGTAATGGCATTAGAAACTATCAAACTTTGGTACTTTAAAGATATTTCATTTTCTTTTGACATTATTTGTTTTTGATAAACTCAGATGTCATCCTATTATAATTCTTCCATATCCAATGTACCTTTTTTTCCCTCTGGCTGCTGGGCATTTTCTCTTTGTTTCTTGGTTTCTAGTAATTATTTCCTAGATATGATTTATATGTAGCCTCTTTGGGATTTGCCTTGCCTCTTGGACCTGTGCTTCAATTGTTTTTCATTAGATCTAGGAAATTTTTGGCTAACATTGTTTCAAAATTTTTTTCTGCTGCAATATGAAAGCTATTTTAATTATGCACCCAGTCAATTTACTGAATTTGCTTATTGTCTGTCATAGTTTTTCAGTTGGTTATCTTGGAGTTTCCAGGTGTACAATCATATCTACAAATAGTGGCAATTTTACCTCCTCCTTTTCAATTATTTTTTTAAGATTTTATTTATTTATTTGACAGAGAGAGAGATCACAAGGAAGTAGGGGGTGGGGGGAAGCAGGCTCCCTGCTGTACAGAGAGCCTGAGGCGGGACTCCATCCCAGGACCCTGAGATCATGACCTGAGCTGAAGGCAGCGGCTTAATCCACTGAGCTACCCTTCAATTTTTTAAAATATATTTTTTTATTTATTAGAGAGTAAGAAAGATCACAGAGAGAGAGGAGAAGCAGACTTGCCACTGAGCAGGGAGCCCTATATGGGGCCCAATCCCAGGACTGGGAGATCACAACCTGAGCCAAAGGCAGAGGCCCAACCGAGCCACCTACGTGCCCCTTCCATTTCAATTTTTAAACTGTTTTCTTTTGTCTAGCTGCACTGCAGGCATGTATCAGGGTTTTTTTTTTCTTTTATAATTCTTTAATTTCTGCTTTTATCTTATTTCCTTCTGTTTTTGCTTGATTTACTTGTTCTTGTTGGCATTTTGACTTTGACTTTAGTCCTTTTATCTATATTTTTTGGCTGCATTTTCATGGAAGTGTGTTTTCTACCATGACTGTACAATGTTAATTCTACATTTGGTTGCTGTTTTCTTATAAGATTTCTTTTTTTTTCTAAGATTTTATTTATTAATTTGACAGATCAGGAAAGGCAGAGAGAGAGAGGAGGAAGCAGGCTCCCTGCTGAGCAGAGAGCCCCCCAACTTGGGGCTCCATCCCAGGACCCTGAGATCATGACCTGAGCTGTAGGCAGGGCTTTAACCCACTGAGCCACCCAGGCGCCCCTGGTTGCTGTTTTCTTTATGGATTAATACATAGTCAAGTTTTGTGAAAGTTCACATTAGAGTTTAATATTATCAAAGAAAACTTAAATATAGTAATTACTAGTACACTACTTGGGCAAAGGATATGGGTTAATTTCATCTAATGAAGGCAAAAATGGGAATTTTTTTGCAGTTTGGAAACCATGGATTTTTTTTTCCTTTGGGTGAGCTGCAGATTAGCTGGCAGCTAGCAAAGAGGCCAGTCAAGGTGTTGTGATCACAGGCACCCAGATGGGTCAACAAAGAAAACAGTTCCAGTTTTTAAAAACTTTTGAGAAGACAGAGATTTGCTGTTGGCACAGGTGACACTCTGTCAGTGTCCTCTGTGATCTTGTCCATCGGGTCTGTACCAGTTTCCCTTCTCAGAATCTCTCCATATATGTCAGTTAGAGCAAGCATAATGTTACTATGATCTAGATCTTACTGAGATTTTAAATTACTGATCTGCCATGGACCAAAAGTGATGAATTTGTTTCCTACTACCTGTATTTTCCTTTTATTTCTCCTTATGTCCTCTGTTCACATAACATTGCAAGAATCAAATGTTATTTAATTCACAGATATTCATTAACTGTTCATCTTTACTGTGAATTATAATCTTTAGCATTAGATAGCACCCCTTTTTTCTGGTTGCTTTAATACATTTGGGCCTGAATTCAGCCTTGTCTGTTATTAAGATATTGCTTTTTAGAGGTTTTTTTTTTTTTTTTCAGTATCTCTTTACTCATCCTGTATCTTCAACCCTTCAGAATCGTTTTTATTGTAGTCTGTTAGATAGCATAGATTTGAGTTTTGCTCTGTGATTCAGTCTGAAATTCTTTTCCTCAAGAATTGAACTTAGCCCTTTTACATTTATTGATTTGTATATTTGATCTTACTTCTGTCCTATTCTTATGCTTTCTGTATACCTTCTAAAAAATATTTTTCTATATAGACTGCTTGCTTTGTTTTCTGTATTTGTTTTGATAGTTAGGAAGGTTTGTACTTTTGTTCCTGTAGTTACCTTTGTAATATCCTGATTGTATAATAACTTCAATTCTGTAGTTATTCAGCCAGATTTTCAGGATTTGTCACTCCCTTCCATAAGTAATGACAAATGATCAGCTGGATTTCATTAAGATAAAAAACTTATGCTCTGTGAAAGACAATGTCAAGAGAATGAGAAGACAAGCCACAGACTGGCAAAGACACATCTAATAAAGAATTGTTATCCAAAATATACAAAGAGGGGGCACTGGCTGGCTCAGTCCATAGGGCATGCAATTCTTGATTTCAGGGTCCTGAGTTTGAGCCCCACATTGGGCATGGAGATTACTTAAAAGAAAAAAATTGTGGAATACCCCAAATATACAAAGAACTCTTAAAATTGACAATAAGAAAATAAACTGAGGGGCACCCAGGTCGCTCAGTTGGTTGGCATCTGCCTCGATTTTGGCTCAAGTCATGATCCCAGGGTTGTGAGATTGAGCACCGTGTCGGGCTCTGTGCTCAGCACTGAGTCTGCTAGAGATTCTCTTTCTCCCTCTGCTCCTCCCCACACTTACATGCATGCAGTTTCTAAAATGAGTGAATAAAACTCAAAAAAAAAAAAAAACCCAGTTAAAAATTGGTCTAAAAACCTTAAGATACCTCTCCAGATATACAGATGGCAAATAAACACATGAACAGTCTTTCCACATCATTTATCGCTAGGGAAATGCAAATCAAAACAATGAGATACTACACACTACGCACCCCTGCACACACCACACACCTATAGAATGGCCAAAACCCCAGACACTGACACCACCAGATGCTGATGAGGATGTGGAGCAACAGGAACTCTCATTCACTGCTGGTGGGAGTGCAAACGTACTACCATTTTGGGAAAGAGTTTGGCAGTTTCTTACAAAATTAAACATACTCTTAACCATACAACCCAGCAATCTCACATCCTTGGTACTTACCCCAAAAAGCTGAATACACGGGGAAACCTACATATATTTGGACAGCAGTTTTATTCATAACTGTTGAAACTTGGAAGCAGCCAAGATGTCCTTCACACCCAGACAATGGAATATTATTCAGCACTAAAAAGAGCTAACAAGCTATGAAAAGATATGATGGAAAATTATACATATCACTAAAGTGAAAGAAGCCAATCTGAAAAGGCTATGTACTGTATGTCCCCAACTATATGACATTCTGGAAAAGGAGAAACTATGGAGACAATAAAAAGATTAGTGGTTGCCAGGGGTTGAGGGTGAAGGAAAGAGAAGGCATGAGGAGGGATGAATAAGCAGATTGCAGAGGATTTTTAGCAGTGAAAATACATAGTATATCATAAAGATGGAAACATGCCATTATACTTTTGTCTAAACCCATAGAATGTCCAGCACCAAGAGTGAACCATAATGTAAACTATGGACTTTTAGTGATTAGGATGTGTCATTGTAGATTCATCAGTTGTAACGTGTACTACTCTGGGGCGGGACATTGACAATGGCCGAGAATGAGCATGTGCGAGGTAGTGGGCACATGGGAAATCTCTCTACCTTCTTCTCAATTTTGCTCTAAAAACTCTAAAGCTGCTTTTTTTTTTTTTTTAAGATTTTATTTATTTGTATGACAGACAGAGATCACACGTAGGCAAAGGCAGAGGGCAGAGAGAGAGGGGAAAGCAGGCTCCCCGCCAAGCAGAGAGCCTGAAGCAGGGCTTGATCCTAGAACTCCAAGATCATGACCCAAGAAGAAGGCAGAGGCTTAACCCACTGAGCCACCCAGGCGCCCCTCCAAAACTGCTCTTTAAAAAGTCTTTAAAGTCATAATAAAAAGAATGGCAGTTGGGTCAGGATAGGGTAGCAGCCTACCCCTACTTTCCCACTGGAAAGCTGGAGCTTGGTCTTAATGCTTTCCACTTACTGTATTTTCTATTTATTTTTTTAATCTAAGGGATTTTAAAATGGATGTTGAGTGATTCCTAAATGAAGATAATATTAAACTGAGTTCCAGACTACCACTGTAACTGCTCCAAAATGATAGTCGCAGCAAGCTAAATTTAAGCTGCTTGAGGTTATAGAGGTTAAGTCTCACAGTGTGCTTGAGGACAATTGATGGATATAAACTTGTTACATGGGGTTCAGAACTGCTTCCACGGTAAAGCTGCCTGCCTTGGCTTAGAATGCTTGTTGTTTTCTTAAATTCAGCCTTAAAGAACATTGTATATTAGCTGACTCTTGAGGTCTGTTGCTAAACCCTGGCACTGTGCCAGAGCAAGGGACAATACAGGAGCCTAATTTAAAGAAATGCTTTTTAGGGGTGGAAGTTTTTTTTTTTTTTAAAGATTTTACTTATTTGACAGATCACAAGTAGGCAGAGAGGCAGGCAGAGAGAGAAGGGGAAGCAGGCTCCCCACTGCGGGAGCCCAATTTGGGGCTTGACCTAGGGACCCTAAGATCATGACCCCAGCTGAAGGCAGAGGTTTAACCCACTGAGCCATTCAGGCGCCCCAACGGGTGGAAGTTCTCAATCCACACATACAAACCTGTTAAAATTTTACTCTTCAAAACAATTTGTCTGCTGAGTTTTAAGTGGCACTTAAGTACACTTAGGTGAACAGACCATTCTCACTCACTGTTGACCCTGCTTCATCTCATACCCTCGACCATCTTGTGTCCCTACCGTTCTGAGATCAGACCTCAAATTTCTGAAGTATGTGTTGTTTGATAAATCAGAAGCTGCAATTGCTAATATACTGATTTTAAGCTCAAAAGGCCAAAAGCTGTGTCCAACATACTTCATGGGCTTTGATGCTCAGTATGACTATATAATCAATGGATAAGAGTTTCCTACCACTTCAGTTATGCTCTCCATCTGGATGGCTTTTAGTAAATATAATTAGGATTCCAAGTCTGACTAATATGACATGGTTCACTGAAGCTACAAATATATATTAAAACAAAACACTAAAGCCATTTTACTGAAAACTAGTTTTATTTTAAAATTAAGTGCATAGCACTCATCTAATTCCATTGGTGTAGAACTTAGCACCATACTCACTATTTGTAATTAATGTCACAACACAGATACATTTTGGTTTGCTGTCTGTACTTGAGTAGTGTTTATTTAGTGGACTTTGGTAAAGCCCTTTATACATATCATTAATCTCTTCACAGTACACATTTAATGATGGTCCAGTAATCTCAAAAAAACAAAGAAAAAAAAACAAACCCTAAAGACTAACCAATAAATTAATCAAAACAAAACCCACACAACTCCCCCCACCCCATCCCCCAAGGCTAGCAGTTGTGAGTTGTATTTATATTGAAACCTAATGTTTTAAAAATAGTTCTGATTCTCCAACCATCCCATCCCACCCCACCCTGGGTATGCAGCAATAGTAACCAATTAATTATTTTATTCTACCCCCCCAAATTAATCCAGTGTTCTTTAGCTTTTTCTTTTTTAAATACAAACTGGGAAAGTGTTATAAGCTTTTTAAAAAGGCATATTCTTCTATAACAAGAATGACATTTAAACCAATCAATAAAAGCATTTGACAAGACATTAAATTACCATAGGCACCAGTTGTTGTTTCAAGCTGGGATCTCTATCCCAGTATCTTACATTCATTCATAGCATTATTGAGGTAGTTAAAATACTGAAAATTGGACTCCAGGTGCTGGGTTCTGCATGTGAATGTGAAAGATATATTCTCTTTTTAACCCACTTTCCCCCAAATAATTCAAGTTCTCTTGAGGTAAGAACTACCAAAACCCAATTAGCAGCCTTTCTGTAAAGAGGAAAAGTGATGATACGTTCAGAAAACAATTTTCAGGCTTGAAAACTGTCAAAAGTGAGTGTTCTTACCTGAGTGGTTTTTTACCTACCAGACTAATAAATCCACATCATACCATATGTACTCTAATTATAAAAGTTAACCATTCTTTTAAGGAGGACATTCTCTAGGAATTCATGCTGGCAGATGCCACCCACCCACATTTACCCACTGGAGCCATCTGGATCAGTCCACTACTGCGTTGAGTCCCTTCCCTTCCCAACAAAAGCTGTCGGTGTGATTACGGAGACTCCTGCTGCATACCCACAACATCTTATAATAAGTTTGTCTTCAATGCATATCGTGGCAGTCACACACCTGCCATGCAGTTTCCCTTCTATTCAAGTGCTATCTTTAAAAAAACACAAAGACATACCTTACTAATTTTGAAATCAGAAAGCTTCCCTCCACCAAATCTCTCTTCTTCCACAGATAAGAGCACAATGTATAGTTTCAGTTATTACAATGCTTTCTTTTTCCTTTTTATTCCCTTCAAACTCTTTCCCTCCAAATTGCCCTTGCCGTAATGACTAATTATTGCTGTTTTCACTCATTACCGACATAGTGAAATGTCTCAGGGCAGTTCTGGAGCCAAAGTAATGCAAGTGGCTACTGCAATCTAGTATTCAGTTCCTTTGCCCGATACACCGGCTGGATTGCAAGGCTGCTTATAAAACTTGTCCTCCATGTAACAAAGTGCTGCTCTAGCACAACCTGAGAACTACCCTGGCCACATTCCACTTCAAAATAAACCTACAGGACTTTATTCTAGTACTGACATTTTACAGTTACATCTTCCCTTGAAAAAACTTCTAGAGTAACATCAAATCTGAGTATAAATCATTGATTGCACTGAGAAATGCAAAACCTATATATGGATTATGAATGATAGGAACCACTTCATTCATTCTAAGCTACAATTATGTTCTCAGCTGAAAACATCCTAGCAAGAGTATTTTAACCTATGTTATAAAGGTAGTTCATACGATAACATTCCCAAAGCATGTTGCATTACAGTTAAGTGTTTCCAAGTAGTACAAATTCCCTGAGTTAAGTGTGTTTAATCCTAAAGATTTGAGGTTGATCACTTAGGGCCAAAAAACAACAAAAACTTATGACCATGATTTTAAGAGATCTACTCCACCCTTAATTTTAGTACATAAATCCAGAAACCTATATATTGTGATAGGAAGTTATATAGACTCATCTAAAAAAAATTTTTTTTTACTGTACAGATTGGTATAGCATAGCAATTCATGAGTTTAAACTCAGTCAAAAATTCATTTGTAGATCAAAAATGTAACTCAAAACTGCAGAATAAAAAAAAGACCTCTTCAAAAATTAATACTGTAACTTTCCTTCATAAAAAGACCATTTGGCAAGTCCACAGATAAACATTAGTCTCTGAAATACAAGCTAACATTAGGCCCAGAGGCCACCACAGGTCAAATCTCAAAATGGTGATTTAGAGTCTGTCCAAATTTTCTATTGTATTGAATATTTTTGAAATATTTGGACCATCAGCCAGGGCTTGAAAATTTTGTCACACAGGGATGTGTTTTAACAGGATTTGATGCACATACTGTTAAAGTGTGTGCAGTGTTTGTTCAGTCCTCCCAGGTACTCGTGGTGCAGTGAAAGGGACAGTCGGTCTTCCTGATGCTGGTCTCCGAAGAGTTCTGATATAATCTGGATCCCTTTCCTTCTGAAGAGAAGTTTACAAAAAGCTTGCCCCAGAGCTTCAAGTCACAGAACAGTCTGGGTCAGGAATTACCTTCACATAAAATCACCTTTCAAAGCACGGAGTGATGCAAGGGTAATGTTCATTGATCTGATAACTCCGATTATAAGAAACATTCAGGCAGGGCTTAACTTCTACTGGTATGGCCAGGGACATCCCAACACCAGTCTGCACATGCCCGAGGCCCTGCACACTGGTTTGGAAGCCAGCAGGACACGTCTGTAGTGTGTAAGATGAGGTGTGCGTGGTGGATCCAATCTGCGGGCAGCTTGGCTGTTCAGCTACAGGATGGCGATACTGTAGCGGGGTGTGGTGCATCTGGTGGAGATAGTGGGGCTGCTGGAAGTGAACTGGCCGAGAGGGCTGGGAGGCTGACGGCAGCACGCTCAGCTGCGCTGGCTGGGACCCTGCCTGGCCTCTCTGTTTGTTCGCCTCTTTCACATCATTATCGTGAGCGCTGCAGGGAGAGAGAGAAAATGTTTAAAAACAGCTGACTCAGCAGACGGTCCCACTGCCTGTAGCAGTCACTGGAACCGTAATAACGACAATGGTGAGATCTCACTCTTACTTATCCTTCTGAAAAGCTCCTTCCTTTGGCACAAACCTTGGGAACTCACTGATAGTAGCTTGGAGGCCTATTTCCTGCTCAAGAAATATATCCACAATAAACACTTTGGTGACACCCTGGTGGCCCAACAATTCAGAGATGTGGAAAGGACCAAGGCAAGACTTGCCTGGAGTGATCTGGGTTACGGGCTCACTCACATAAGTGCATATACCGTGTACCCAGAATCATGACAGCACTGACAGCCTCTCCCTGGAAAACAGCCAAGGTACAGCTTTCCACCAAACACTGCTCATAAAGTGGCTTGCCCACGGCAGCAATGGTCAGAGCCAGGGTTCTAAAAGCTACGTGTTTGTGAGAAGTTGTTTTTAGGGCCCCTCATCCATGAAGAAAAATACTGAGAAATCACAAACACGAGATTAAGGAGGCTTACATCAAGAGCCGTTCAATGCACTGCACTAAAAAATCCCAGGAGTAAGCAGTAAGACGATGCAGTCTTGTAGGCCACGTTGGAGAAAGACGAAGTATAATCCTTGAAGAAGCCACACATGCAGCAGCTACTAAAGAAGGTGCATAATTTAGAAAGGCATAATCTGTGGAGACATCAAAAATGAACTTAAGCAACAGAATACACAAGTCACAACCTCACACGTCACCTACTGGCATCCACAATGACTCACCTTGCAAAGATACTTCCAGGAAATAATCTGCATACTTGGCCATATAGAGTTTTGTTTTTTCCAAGCAAATCATCGGCCAGCCATCATGAAGATCTGTTTCGTGTACTGCTTCGGAGAGATAATACTCAATGAAATGGGCAGCTGTTGGAAGGCAGAGGTTCCACTGAAAGGTTTCTAATAATAACAGTTCCATGTGTAGCAAATTTTGCTTTGTTAATACTAGATTCATATTAGTCATACAACCCAGGCTGTTGAGCTGTTCCAGCTTAGGCACACTATCTTCTTTTTCTTCAAATTTACCTTAGAAGGAAAGGGGAGGAAAGAGAGAGAGAGAGAGAGAAAATGTTATACAAGTGATTATTATAGGTCTGGTTGCTTAAATGGGATTTGCTGTCTCACTGCAAAAATTTAGATGCAAAGACTTTCTTTCTCCTACCTTGGTCAGATATAATTGTGCTAGGACTCTGGCTCTCATATCCTGCATGTTTTCTCACCTCCTGCCTCCATCCCCTGCCTGTCCCCCTCCTCTAAAAATATGGGACATGTAAACATGTTGATCTCTGTCACACTACATAATGAAAATAGTCCTACGTGCCAATGAAAGAAGAACTCTCTCAAATCTCACTAGCCAAATATTTCCAGGAAATTTCTATTGGGAGGGCAGGCAGTGGTCAGTGGAAGAAAATTAGTTTATTTTAGAATAGAAGGAAGGGTAAAGAATTTAATTTCTGAAGTTATCTGAAAAGGATAACTTCATTATCTGAAGTTACCTGAGAATACTGAGTTATCTGAAATCAAAAGTAGCTAAGCTTCAAGTGTTTCATCTTGGTATATTTTTCCACACAATCTCAATTCTAGAGAGAATTGTGGGAGACAGTAGGAGAAAAAAACTGGGTGAATATCTAATAAGCCTTCTCATTCCATACAGAAACCTCCTCTTGGTATTTCAAAACAGAAACCTAGCTAAGTTTGTTACCAAAAAAGGGAAGGGAAGATACTTTTTATTTACTTTCATATCCCCTTCCTGAAAGCAGAATAGAAGGAGACAATCAGATTGCTGAACTTCATTATTCTAAGGCATTAACTTCTTTGCAGGAAATACTCATCCATATTTATAGCTGAGGAATAGAATTTCCTCTTCAGCCCCAGAATACTGTTTCTATAGGTTTTGTACCATCTTACACTTTAGTTTTCCTATACATAAATCATTCATTTTAGGTACCTCTAGAACTTAGGACTGGAGAAAATTCAAACTATCAAGTACCAGTATGGTTTTCCAGATGCAGCAACAGAACCAAGGAATTGTCTTCAAGTCTCTTTGGGTTCATTCCATAGTGGTCCATAGAAGAAGGGAAATTAACTAAAACTTTCTACCTTCTAGTATTATGTTCTATTTTACGTTAAAATTTAAAAACAGTCATTATATTGCGATTATTTCTAATTGTATGTAATACGATCATATAGATTTCTCACAATAGCTTTCATACTTGCTCAAAATTACAGTTGTTAGACTATGTTACATATTACTGTGTAAAATTTTTTTGTTTTACTATTTTGATAACTTTTTCAACATATTTGTGGTTTCCTTGGAAATCTTATGATTTTATTTTATCCATTAAAAACATATTTTGGAGAAAAGCCAGAAAGACTGTCAAAAGCAGTAGAAACCAGGCAAGGCAAGCTTCCCTGTGAAATTTCTCTTCTAGAAGGGCTGGGTTTATATCACACATTGGAGATACTACAATAAATGGTAGTGGCCCTTGGGCCAGATGTTCAATGTATTGGAGCCACTGGGGCTGTTCAAATCAGCCTGCCTCAGGGCTGGGGAAAAAGCACTGCTGACTAAATGGGTCTTTGCCCGGAGGGTGGGAGAACTGGAGTAGAAGGCTGTGTCTCCTATGCCAGGAAAGTCAAAGCTCATGACTTGAAGAGCTGGGACCCAAAAAGAATTTTTCTCCTGCCTCAGAAATTCTGACCTTCTTTAGATCTAAACTACTCTGAACACTAAATATTGCTGTGGGTAGGAGTTGATTAAAAAAACAAAAAACAAAAAAAACCACAATTCAGATTTTAAAGAATCTAGATAGCCCTTCCCACTTCAAATCACATAGAGAAGAATTTCCTAAGTTTTCCCAATATGATATACTTAGTATAGCCAAAAGCCCTGACATGGTCTTTAGGACATAGTCATCCAGCATCATCACTGCATAAAGATATAGGGAAGGAACCACTGTTCTCGATGTCAGAGTGGAGGACGTCCTAGGAATTAAGTACAATCCTTCTGGATGAATCATTAAGGTTCTTAAAGTAAGTGCCCTGCCATTTGTGCAACAGCAGTAACACCAGCAATATACTTCAAAGGAATATCGTAAAAACTAATGTGTTTATTTATATCATCCTTGAAGTTCCTTTAAAGAAATTAATACACCATAATTCACTGTTTAATTCAAGGATCAAGAATGTTCCATATTATCTCCCTGAAACTTTCAACATTGAAAACAAAATTGTATACGACCAATTTCAAAGTTCAAAAAACCAAGATAGTGAGATTGGTCAATTCATGTAAGGTCTAATAAGCTGAACCAAATAAAAAATGGAAGCCAAAAAGGAAGACTTATGTTTGAATGCCCAAATCTGTACTTCTAGATCAAAGTATTGCACTGGGTTATATGGGAACAACAACTATCAAAATAGGTAAGACGTCCATATTATTAAACATCTATGGGGTTTCTGTATTTATAAAGTACTTGGGTATTACAAGTATGAAAGCCTTTGCAACTTAATATGCAAAGTTAAAAATAACCCTGAATTACATAAATAACCATAAATAACCATACTTGGGATTTTATTCAGGTTTAGATTTTTTTTGGAACTTTTTCATTACATATAATGATATAAATACTCAGAATCACGGAAATTGAAGGATTTCAAAATGTGCGACAGTGTCAGTGAGTACCTGCTTTCATATCCATAGTTTCATTGTGCTGAAACCTATGTGCATGGGTATTTTAAGTCAACTTATCTGCAATACCACATACAGATCACAAAGATCAGTTTCTTCCATTGAAAGGAAATACCAGAAGCCATGTGATTATATCGATAAAGGCCTCAAACAGGAACTAAGGGCACAGGAAATTCACATCTGCTTCCCAGAAAATAAAGAATTAGACACTACAGAAATAAAACATCAGACTTTCTTTCCTTTATAGGAAATGCTCAGATCAGCCATGGAAACCAGCACATTTTCAAAGCCAGCAGTGAACAGCAGGTATGTGGCAGAAGGGCAAGGATCAAATGTCACACTGTACACTCAGCTAATCTACATCTGATTCTGTTAGTACTGCGTAGGAAAAAAGTCATCCTTAATATAGCTAAGAATGTTTACAAATTTGTAAGACTACCAATCTAATAGAAAAACAGCTAAGGAACAGGAAGACAGTTCGTGGCGGGGAAAGTGGGGAAGGTTCTATTCTCGTTAAAAACTGAGACATAAATCAACTAAGAGATAAAATTTTCACCTTTAGGTAGTAAAATAAAAAGCTCTGTCAACCCATTATTAGTAAGCAAGAAGAAACAATCACTTATCACAGATTTTTACTACTAACAGTCTATAATCTTACTTTTGGCTTCATCTTGATTCTGAGATCATTTCTTAGTTACACTAGACCTTGAGCAAATTATCAAAAGCCTTATCTCTAATACTGCTTCCACGTTCTCCACAAATTCAGTGCTGATCACAGAAGCCAAGGGAAGCCAGGGTATACATGACAAAGAGTTGGAATTTCAGAATTTCCCAGGATAATCCGAGACTTTTTCTGGAAAAAGCCAGAATCTTTAGGGCTAGGGAGCCATATTAAAGATTATAGAACAGTTTATGGAAGAATTAATCATTATGATGCTGACTTTTATGTTTCAATTTCCTATGTGGTTTTAAACATCTTACCCACTTGATCTGTGCAATAATTTTGTCAGTTAAATGTTTTTATTTTCATTTTATGGACAGGTAATTTCAAACTTAAGGGTTATTGAAATTCATATTGCTGACAAGAGATACAAACCTAGGAAATTCATCACTGTAATCCTTACTCTAAAGCACTGCGTACCCCTCTCCAGTCAGGGACAGTCTGTAGGCCCTTTCTTCCTATTTCCAACAGTGCAGACACACGCAGCCTGGGTATGCATATTACCTGGAACTCACAAGCTGTGCTTCATCTTTGGCCAAACTACTGAGAGCCTTCCATCCTACTTAACAAGTGGAATCCAGCTGTCACCTAGTCCTGTCAGCTGTAAGCTGTTCTTCACTTTTACACAACAGGCTGCCCATCCTAAAACAGGTGTCAGTTGGAGAAGGACATACAAAGTTCAATCATTCTGGGAGGAGAGAAGCATTATACTTAAATAAAGTTTATGAAACCTAACTGGAGAGCTGCCAAAGGTAAGAAGAGTATAAAAATATAAAAAGCTCTAGAATGTACTCCACAAATTAAAAACAGATATCAGATACTGAAAACAGGCTACCAGTTTAGAAGCATGTTAAGTATTTTTGTTGTAGTAAAACAGAGCAGAGGCAGGAGAAATTGTAGCCAACTACTAAGCATCAGCTGCTTTGATTACCTAACCCAAGCACAGAGCTGATAGCTTTAACTTTTTTTTTTTTTAATAAAGATTTTATTTTTAAGTAATCTCTACACCCAACGTGAGCCTAGAACTTACAACTCTGACAGCCTGAACTCTTGCCTACTGCCTACCTGCAGGGGCTGAGATGCTGGGGCACACCTACCTCTTATTCTTCCATTCTCCAGTGAAAAAGGAACAATGGAAAAACAATTCTCTCTCAGGAAAAGAGAGGTTAAGGGGTTTCAGTAGAACAAAGGGAGGAGGTATTGGACTCTTTCAGTAATAACTGATCAACAAGTCATATCTGAACCGCAACAAATGCAAATCCTAAAGCCTAGTCTCTGGAAAATGTGCAAAATCATCTTCAATAAAATAAAATAATAATCTTTATTCAATAAAATAAACTGATCATAATCTTTAGCAATAATAATTAAAAAAACAAGAACAGGTGAAAAGTCCACTCTAATCAACCTAAGATGGTGTACGAGGTAAAGTATCCTTCCCCCAAATTGTACAAACTGCAGAAACTTGGCACCAATACCAAGCACTGTGTGGTGGCCAGAATCTTATTAGATTATCTGACTAGAGTCCCCAGTGAACTTTGGCAATAACATGTAGTTTATGAGTATCTAGTTTAGCATCCCCTAATTCATCTGATAAGTTACCAGTAAGTAAACTTTAGTCACAAATATAAGTTGGTCCATGAACTGACTACCGCATTCATAATTTCACAGTCCACCAGCAAGAATCTCCCACTTGGTCTGCACCACACTTTTAAGAATCTCAGGCATAGAGCAGCAGATGGGGCTTGGTAGTGGGAAAAAGCACAATATGGCCACAACAGGCAAAAACAATTTTTCACTAATGATCTGAAGTTTTTGTAAATAACCTAACTTGTATATTTATTTCCAGTGTCTCTCTACTCTAAAGTGATCCTATTATAAACTACCATTCTGTAGGATAACAAGAAACTATTCCATTTGTGGATTCTCACACATCCAATATGTCAAGTATGGGTTTTTCTAGTCCTGTGCAAACTGTGAAACCACAAAGAGCTTCACAGCCAGTGATGAAACACATACAGAATTGTACATGAGATTGCTTATGAGAATGACACTCTAATTAAAGGCTAAAGGTTAATTATAAATACAAGTATTACCTCTCCAGCTTTCTGGGTAGAGGTAAGAACGGGTGATGTGTCTGAATACTAGAGGACAACAGATTAAAGGAGAAGTACAGATTTTCGGGAAATAGATGGTATTCTGGTGAGACTTTGGCTCAAGGTGCATGGGAATAGGGTGGGAAGGTAAGACTAGAAAGGTAGCTGGATCCAGATGAAAGGTTCTAAATGGTACACAAAGGAGTTTCTACCTTAATCCACAGAGTGTGGGAGTCATTTATATGTTTGTTTATAATCAGCCAGGTCCACAAAGGATTTGAAGTAACTTAAAAAAGACCTCCAAGTAGACAAAAATCAGTAGTCAAGGTCATCAGCTCAAAGGAATAATAAGGGAAGAAAAAGAAAATCTGAAAAGAAATCAGTACTAGAAATGATTACACAGGCCTGCATTTGGTTTTAGGTTTACTTGCAGTCAAAGTACAAAGTTGTTCTAGAACTCTGGTGGCAGGGTATAGGTGGAATGTTCCTTAGACAGCAGCCACAAAAGATCCCAAGCCCTCAAGTGGGGGTTAGAGATGAAGGCACTAAGAGTTTCTACATCTTACCTTAAAGTGGAGTTTACATTCCTATTATAATGTCATAAGTAATATAAAAAGTAATGAATTCCAATTTCAATATCAAATACAATCTTTCTCACATTACTAGGAAAAACCCAATTTTGATTCCTTTACTCACCCTCCTTCTCTTTGGTCAAGGTTCTAAAAATGAAATGATTTTTTTTTTTTAAAGATTTTATTTATTTATTTGACAGAGAGATCACAAGTAGGCAGAGAGGCAGGCAGAGAGAGAGGGAAGCAGGCTCCCCACTGAGCAGAGAGCCCGATGTGGGGCTCGATCCCAGGACGCTGAGATCATGACCTGAGCCAAAGGCAGAGGCTTAACCCAATGAGCCACCCAGGCGCCCCCAAAAATGAAATGATTTACAGGAAGAAGCTAAAAGAAAGAGGCACCAAAAGACCTACCAGTACATTCTGCATCAGGTAACAAATATGGTTTGATATCAGATTCTACCTGCAGCCGACCATGGCACTGTGCCTACTGCAGAAGCAAAATCCTTCCCATTTATAGCAGTTGTTATGAACCTTTAGTTCATTAAGCCAAGTCATTATGCAGTCAGTAGAAGGTATTCTGACAATACAAGAATATAATATCTTTTAAACAGAGTTTCTCAGGGCGCCTGGGTGGCTCAGTGGGTTAAAGTATCTGCTTTCGGCTCAGGTCATGATCCCAGGGTCCTGGGACCGAGCCCCACACCGGGCTCTCTGCGGAGCAGAGAGCCTGCTTCCTCCTCTCTCTCCCTGCCTGCCTCTCTTGCCTACTTGTAATCTCTGTCTGTCAAATAAATAAATAAAATATTTTAAACAGAGTTTCTCAACCTAGTTCCATGGACATCTGAGGCCAGTAATTCTTTATTGGGGGCTGTCCTGTACATTGTAGATATTTAGTAGCATCCCAGCCCTCTACCCACTAGATCCTAGCAGCATCCTCCCAGGTTGTGATGACAACCAAAACTGTCTTCAACCAAAGCCAACTATTTCTTGTGGGGCACAGTTTATCCTGGTTGAGAACTTTAAGACAATGGTTCTCAGTTAGATAAGTACATCAGAATCACCTTTGGAACTCAAGCCCCATGATACAGATTCTGAGTCAGTAGATCTGGAGTGGGCTAGACGTTTGTAGTGGAATCTTCAGGATGTAGGGCTTAAGAACATATGTTTTCAAAAGACTTCAGAGCCACTTTTTAGTGTCTAGTTAAAAATTATTATGCCAAGAAGCACTTTCAACATAAACTTTCTGATACTAGTAAACTGGAATGAATGGAATTTGGTGATATTTCACTGAGCTCTACATAAATTTTCTTTATTATAAACAACGGAAATTTCCAGTCATATAGATAAGTTTCATACTTACTTGCTAAAAGCAGACAGGAAAGTGCAACTAAATGCAGCTGCTGGATGGAGATGTCATATCGATCCATAAATAAGTCCAGCAAATAGACAGCAAGATGTCGGGCAGAAGGGCAGAGGGTGAAGCGATTGCTCACAATGGCAATCAGGTCAGCAAAATACCTTCTGAGACTTAGTTGAGGGGACTGGCCTTTGTAGGAAGGCAACTTCAGCTCCTGTATCAAGAGGAACAACATTTAATCTAACATAGCCTATAGGAGTAGTACCCGCACAATGCAAAGACAACTCTCCCCCCTCCCCAATATATTAGTGTTAACAAGAGCCCAAAACACTTCTCTTGAAAGAAACATAAATATGAAAAAGTTGATTAGAAGGATAATGAATAGTACTAATTAACAGCACTGAGTTTAAAATTTAAAACCAACCTTTTTCCCTTCATTTTTAACCATCTTTGATGTGACAAATTGTGTTTCTTACATTATGGAATGGATATATTCCAGCAAGATTTTTGTATCCTGTTTTCCCTACCAGGTGTTTTCTGAAAAACATCCTCACCAAAATCCCAACCCCACAACACATACACACTCCCCTCCAGAAAGCTCAAAGCTTTGGGTCAGAAGGTAAGTGAATATGTGAATAAGTGAATATGCTCCTGGTATGTCACTATATTACACTTGCAGACGTGTGGAAGGTATATGCTAGTATTCATCCACTAGTACCTTCCAAGCATGTTTTCCTTTCAGCAGTTTTATGATGCTCTCCTTTGCCATTATTTTTTCATATACCTAAAAATTTTCCCCATTGCTGTTCAACCTCAGAATTATAGGAACCCATTTTTTTTTAAAGTGGAAATTTTCTACACTACTAAATAAAGTATTTCCACCACATAGAGAATGACAGGTTTTAAATTATTTCATGATATCAGCATAATACTAAAACTAAACCCAATAGGTATCACAACAGCAGGAAGTTACACAGATATGACCCCAAAAGCACAGGCAAAAAAGATAAATGAGACTTCATCAAAATTAAAACCTCTTTTGTATCAAAGTTCACTCTTTTCAACAGAGGGAGAAGGCAATTCACAGGATGGGAAAAATATCTGCAGATCAGATTCAGGCAAGAGGTTAATATCCAGATTATATAAAGAATTCTTTTACACATGCAATCTAACAACAAAAACAACTTTTTAAAAATGGGCAAAAGGGGACGCCTGGGTGGCTCAGTTGGTTAAGCGGCTGCCTTCAGCTCAGGTCATGATCCCAGCGTCCTGGGATCGAGTCCCACATCGGGCTCCTTGCGTGTCAGGGAGCCTACTTCTCCCTCTGTCTGTGCTTGCTCTCTCTGACAAATAAATAAAATCTTAAAAAAAAAAAAAATGGGCAAAAGACCTGAATAAACATTCCTCCAAAGAAGGTATATAAATGGCCAATAAGCACATATAAAGATGTTCAACATGACTAATCATTAGGGAAATGTAAATCAAAACCATTATGAGATAATATTTCACACCCACTGGGATTGCTATTTTTTTTAAGATTTTATTTATTTATTTGACAGACAGATCACAAGTAGGCAGAGAGGCAGGCAGAGATAGAGAGGGGGAAGCAGGATCCCTCTCTATCTCTGCCTGCCTCTCTGCCCACTGAGCAGAGAGCCCGACGCAGGGCTCAATCCCAGGACCCTGGGATCATGACCTGAGCCGAAGGCAGAGGCTTAACCCACTGAGCCACCCAGGAGCCCCTGGGATTGCTATTATCAAAAAAACACAGGGGTGGCTGGGTGGTTCAGTTGGTTAAGCATCCGACTCTTGATTTTGGCTCAGGTCATGATCTTGGAGTTGTAAGATGGAGCATTACAGAATAGATATATTCCAGCAAGAGCACTGGTCTCCATGCCGGGTGTGAAGCCTGCTTGAGATTCTCTCTTTCCCTCTCCCTCTAGTCCTCTCTTTCTCTCAACAAAACAAAAACCACAAAAACAGAAAACAAAATTAACAAGTGTTGACAAGAATCTGAAAAACTGGAAGCCTTGTGTAATGGTGGGAATATAAAATTGTACAGCCACTGAACAATGGTATTGTAATTCCTCAGAAAAATTAAACACAGTGGGACGCCTGGGTGGCTCAGTTGGTTAAGCGTCTGCCTTCGGCTCAGGTCATGATCCCGGCGTCCTGGGATCGAGTCCCACATCGGGCCCCTTGCTCGGCAGGGAGCCTGCTTCTCCCTCTGCCTCTGCCTGCCACTCTGTCTGCCTGTGCTCGCTCTCTCTCTCCCTCTCTCTCTGACAAATAAATAAATTAAAAAAAAAATTAAACACAGAATAACTATATGATCCAGCAATTCCACTTTTAGGTACACACCAAGAAGAACTGAAGGCAGGGACTCAGATATTTGTACATATATTGACAGCAGCATTATTCACAAAAGCCAAAAGGTGGAAACAAACAATCCATCAATATATGAAGGGATAAACAAAATGTATTTTAGTTTAAGAAATTGAAAAAGTTCTGAAGATGGAGAGTGGTTAAAGGAGCAGAATGTAAATGTACCTAAAGTCACTGAACTGTACACTTAAAAATGTTTAAAGTTTTATGTTGTGGACATTTTATACACTTGATCTTAGCCAAAAGGCCGAGAAGCGATTGTTGTGGACATTTTATAATAAACAAACAAAAATAGAAGTTTTATATCTAACTTAATAAGGTATAAAATGTTAACCAATGTAATTTATAGTATATCCAAAGAATACATCAATTGTAGTACATCTCAGGAATGCAAAGATGGTTTGGTATCAGGAAATCTATTACTATAAATCATAATTTAAAAAATCACACATGAATATTCACAATCATCTTGATAGATGCCAAGACAGCATCTGGACAAAGGTGACCCTGGGGGAAATAATAGCAGATGAAGTAAGAAATGTTAAAAAAATGTTAAAAAAAAATCTCAAATTTAAGAGCCAGCATCTCACTTGGAAATAAAGCAATAGAAGGATTAGCATTCTAGTGCCTGCTATTATAATATTACTTCACATTATCCTGTGAACACTAATCCAAATAGAAAAAAGAAGGAAAAGGTATAATAAATGAAAAAAGATAATCAAAAATCACTTATAGGAATAAAATTATTTTTTAGATGATAGAATTTATATCCAAGAAAACCAACAGAAAAAGTAAACGGTTAGTATTCAGTAAGATGGTTGTTTACAAAATTAATATTTTAAAAAATCAATAGCCTGGGAGTGCCTTCGGCAGGTCATGATCCCAGCATGAGGCTCCCTGCTCAGTGGAGAGTCTGCTTCTCCCTCTCCTTCTGTCTGCCACACTCCCTGCTTGTGCTTTCTTTGTCCAATAAATAAAATCTTAAAAACAAAAACAAAAACAAAAACAAAACCAACGGCCTGTTTGTATATTAACTGGCTAGAAAATAGAAGATTCCATATAAAGTAACTACAAAACTTAAAACACCTAGAAAAAGTATTTGTATTTTAGCATCTATGAAGGTAACATTAAAATTCTGAAGGAGTAGGAAGACTTGTATATATGCAAAGACACTCCTTTTTCTTGGATAAAGAAATTGATTTGGTAACAATGGCATTTCAAATCAGGAGAATAATGAATTTAATAAATGTTTCTGACACATAGGAGAGAGTTAATTTCTCCATTATTTAGAAAAATCTTACACATCTATAAGGAAAAGGGAAATCTATGAACAGTTTATAGGAAAATTAAATACGGCTGAAAACATATAAAAAGATGGCTTCTCTCTTTCAAAAGTAAAGAATTACATAGTTTTTCACTTCCCAGATTATATTTTATTAACTCCTGTTTATGCTATCAAGAGTGGAAATAGAAACTACCATGTATCCAATAGGTCAGGTTGACAACTGACATAACTTTTTGGAGAGCAACTAGGTAATATAAATTTTTTTAAAATGAAGATTGCAAATACCTTTCAACCTAGCAATTAACCCTACATATAAGGAGGTCCTTCACAACACTGTTTTTAATAGCAAAATAGCGAAATACAAAGCTTGATGTCCAACTATCTCCAGGGATTTATTGCTGAGTGTATAGAGCCAATCCCAGGTCACATACTCTAACATATAACATTCTTAAAAGGACAAAATTATGGACATTAAGGACAAATTAGTCTTGGCAGGGGTTAAGAGGGAGAATAAGGTGGGAGAGAAAAGGTCGTGGCTATAAATCATAACATAAGAGATTCTTGTGGTGATAAAAAAAATATTCTGTATCTTGACTATATTAATGTTAATATCCTGGTTGTGATAATTATAAAGCTTTGTAAGATGTAGCACTGAGGGAAACTGGGTTAAGGTTTTAGAGGATCTCTCTGTATCATTTTTTACAACTGTATGTAAATCTATAATTATCTCAAAAACAAAAAAAGTGCAATAAAAAAAAGCCTGGCATTCATCAACAGAGAACTGATAAACCATAGGACATCAATTCAATGTGGACATTAAAATAAAGGGCAGTTGATCTAAATGTGTTGATATGGAGAAAAACATAAAGAGAACGAGTTGAATGATGTTGGGATGGAAGGATGGTACAGAACAGTGAATATATATTCTGACCTCTTGTATCAACAACAAAAAATATTGCATATATACTACTTTACTAGATAGGTTTTCAGGAAAAAAACAATGGTGAAAACCTTAGGGGATCAGAGAACAGTGAGGGTTGGGGAAAGCTCATTTTAAACCTTATACTATCTGAATTTTTTTTTAAACCATATGCATTTATCACTTAAAATTTCTAAATAATATTAAAGAGTTGCTTGGGAGAATAAGAACTTCCCTTTTATGTAGTAGATACTGTGTTAACCCCAGGGATAAAAGCTGGAAAACACTCTTGAGCAGGTAAACCAAAATACAGAGATGATTAGGATATATAGTAATCACAGGGTATTACAGGAACATGGAGACAGAAGATCTAACCCAGCTCAGGGGACCGAGTGCTGGGGAAAAAACAAAGCCACAGTAGGCTTTCTTTAAAAGAGGCCTGAACAAGGTCTTAAAGCTCACTGGGTAACACAGCTGGAAAACACTGTATTTGGTGGACTTTTTCACTATATTAACTTTAATAAATATGTACAAAACAAAGGCAAGAACACCAAAGACCAACAGGAGATTTTTAACTAATGCATTCTCTTTATGTCATTTTAATGGTAAAGTACAAGTGCTTACCAGCTGGCTGTCAGATTTAGTTCTCCTTGTCCAGGCACTGCCTGCAATTAAGCAAGCATGAGAAAATGACCTGTGCTTCTCTCAGCTTACAAGGTTTTTCTAAAATCTATTCCTGATCCTCCAGAATTTTACATTCTTTCCCCTCTCTGCTTCTCGGAATCCCATAGGCCCGAAGCCCGAGACCTGGACTTGTCATCTGCCTCTCCAGTCTCAAGTACTAGTCAGTTCCCCACCCCAAATGCCATCCCTTTCCTAGAACAGATTACTGTCCAGCCAGGATAGAAATAAAGGCATAGAAGGAATATTCACAAATGTATATACAACTCTGTGGGATATATTCTGAATGTTTCTCACAAGCTAGCATTGTTCCCATCTGTCATAAAGGTTCTTGAAAATACTTCCCAAGCATCCTAAAGCACTAATATATACAGAAAAACAAGAAGACAGAGGAGAAGACAGAGGAGAGGGTGTAAGAAGACAGCTGCTTTGAAGGTTTTTTTGGGGGAGTGTAATTATATTTTACAAAAACAATATAGCTGGCTTTTGGGGGTTGAAGAAAATTTCCATTTGTCATCATTTTTACCCTTCTCTAATAGATATAATGCTGGTCAAAGCAATTATTCGTCCATACACCTTGGATCTACACACAGAATACCATCCATAGTGTCTGAATGGCATCTGCCCAAAGGAAGATCTAAATTGAGATGCTTAGAGTTATAGATTAGACTCTGCAAAGGCAGATTATGTCTGTCTCATTCACTATACCATTTTAACACCTGGCATAGCACCTGTATACTGCAGGTACTCGAAAGTGTTGAATAAATAAATAAGCAATCACCTAATTTAACAGCCTGGAATTAACATGTATTGTTTTTCATGAGAAAAGTTCAGTTTAACTTTCCCTGACTTCAGTGTACTACAGTCAGGGTTCTTTCCAGTTCCACGATGTTTAAGTTTTACTGATTAACATAAATTATTCAAAAAGTGTGTCCATTGTGTCAAATGTGGCTTACACAGTGCTTAAAGATAAAATAAAGACAACCCAGGGTAGCATGCCACAGGTGGCTACGGGTGGCCCAAGTAATTTTAGTGGCATTCCCTCAGACTCTGTGCTATCTCATCCTGATAGTTCATAAGCAGCTTTAACAGGGTTGTGTCCTATTCCTTCAATTCTCCCCAGAGCCTTACACACAAAAAGTATTCAACAAAACTGTGGGGAGGGAGGGGGGTGGAATCCACTTCCAACCTCAACTGACAAAATTAATTCAGGAAATCATTCAGGATTTAAAATTACACATAAAATAATCAAAAACCATGGAACTCCATTAAGAAAAATCTTTTGAGGGGCACCTGTGTGCTCAGTTAAGCGTCTGCCTTCTGCTCAGGTCATTATCTGGGGGTTCTGGGATTGAACCCCACATTGGGCTCCCTGCTCAGCAGGAGCTCTGCTTCTCCCTTTCCCTCTGTCCCTACTGCTTGTTCCTTCTCTTTCTCACTCACTTTCTCTCTCTCAAATAAATAAATACAATCTTCTAAAAACAATCTTTTTGAGTTTTATGTCACTAAATAAAAGTATCATTAACATCAAATAATTAATTTCACCACATACCAGAGGACTAAAAAGAGCTGACACTTAGAAAAGGAGAACATTTAAAACTAAAAGACCACATCTTAAAAAAAAAAAAAAAAAAAAGTCAAAAGTATACGGACAATTTTCAAAATGGAAAACCGGAAACACTCTTCCTAACATTCCAGAGAACCATTCCACAGTTGAGACCTTTTTGTGGTAGGAAAAACCTCTTAGGGGGCTGAGGTGTATTTAGTCCACCTAAGAAGCTGAATGTCAGAATTAATAAGTAGCATTTAGAAATCTCAAACCTTAGAAAAGGGTACAATTATAACAATTAAAGTCAGAATTAGGTTTTCTAATCTAGTTAACCTGGTTAAAAAAAAAAATCAAGATACAAGTTCATTATCATTCCAGGATCTCTCAACTCCAATAGTCAGCATCCCTTTTATTAGTTGTTTTGCTTCTCTCTCATTTTCTATACATATCAAATGGCTCTCTCCATCCTTGGTGAAAATGAGTCAACTTAGGGATAGTTTTGGATCTGGTCTCTCTTCTGGTTATCAAAGAGGCAGAGATAACCCCTTAAATGAAGATGTGACCAAGTAAAATTGTTACTTAAGAGCAACAACACGCAGACTTTGCATTGTACCAGAAAATTGTATTCTTCCCACCAACATCTATTAAATATATTAAGTCTACTTTCTGCTTTACATTAGCTGGAAGGAGCAGTTAACTCCTACCCTAAGGCATTTTGAACAGCCCCTAAATCTGAGGGTCTTAGGGAAAATAACAGTTAAGGCTCAGTGCTTCTATATACCAAGCACTGTTCTAAAGCACATGTACAGAATCAGTTCATTTAATCTCGCAATCCCCGCCCCCACAAGACACGTTTCATTATTATTATTCATTCTACAGATGAGGAAATTGGGAAACACGAAAATTAAGTAACTTGTCCAAAGTCTTACTTAAAGTAAGTTAGTGGACAGGCTGGGGACTTGATGTACGGATGTGACTTAACAGCCTACAGCAACAGCAACTACAGAACAAGGAGGGCTACTCTGCCCAATAAAAAGCCAGCACACATTATCTGTTTAAACACCGTATCAAAGTCCTGTTGCACCTTCCCTCACCCAAAGATCGCGCCCCACCCCCTTCCTCATTTAAGTTGCAGGTTCTTCTGATACATCCAAGGGAAGAAACTAAGAAGTTAATTAACCTCGAGCAAACAAGCAAACGCGCCCTTTCTGGTCTAGAAACTAGAGACCGCACTTCCCAAGGAGCCGCGATTTATACTAACTGGCACAAAACACTACAAGGAAAAGTCGCGGATCGGGGTTACCTTGTATCGAAGCGCTTGATGAATGTCTGCGGCCAGCTGTCCCCGCCACCACTGTCCCTCCAGCTCCATGGGACCGGGCGGCGCGCCTGGCCAGACGCAGCAACTTCAGTCTGTAAGACACACCCCAGACGCGGTCACGGCCAGCACCCTCCGCATAACCCTCCGCGCCCCCTCCCCGAGGGGTGTGACTTCAGGTCCCCTCGGGTGGCTGTGCCTCTTCACCTGACTCGACCTAAAGCGAGCACCGATCCAAACCAATTCCCCGACGCGGCGCACAAGGCCCGACCTACCCCGTCCGGAGGAGTGGGCTCACGCTGAGAACAGCCGGCCTGGGTGCCGGGCAAAGGGGACCAACTTGGGCCCGAGTTGCCAAAGCGCGGCCCCGGGTGCGCGCAAGGGAAGCTGGAGGCGGAGGCTCGGCTGACGGCTCCCCGCGTCCCGGGTTCGAATCCTCCCGTCAGCCCCGGAGGGCCAAGACGCTGACACCAGTCGCAGACCCCCTGAGAAAACCTCCCGCGGACAAACCGACGGGCGAATGCCCGCCTGGCTCCGGGTCCCGGCTGCGGGCGCAGCACCCAGTTCCTCTCAGGGGGGCCTCCCCGAGGTCCTGCCGGGGCGGGCGCGCACCCAGGCCGCTTCCTCCTCTCCCGGAGCAGCGCACACGATCGCGCGGCCCCAGAGAGGCGAACAAAAGGCCGGGCCGGGCGGGTCCGGTGTCCCGCGCCCAGCACAGGCCTGCCGGTCCCCACCGGCGACCTCCCTTACCCGGAACCGCGGCCCTCACAGCCCCAGCCCCGCCGGCGTGCATGGGACGCCGGCCCCGCTCATGATGCGGACAGTCGGCCGCGAAGCGCCGGCCTCAGCTCGGGCCCAGCGCCGGGGCGCTCGCGCCGCCCATTGTTAAAGGACCGGCAGGCGGCTCCGCGTACAAAGCCAGCGCGGGGGCACATGCGGCCCCGCCGCTGCCAATCTCGTCTCGCGATACAGCCGGGTCACCCCCGAGCCGTCCAATCGGCGGCCGGGCCGGGCCCAGGTGCAGCGCCCGGCGGCGGCTCGGCGGCCACGGCCGGGACCCGGTAGCATCCGCCCGCGCCGCTTCGGCGCGACGCGGTCGGTGTTGGCGTTGCCCGACAGCTCCGCCACCACCTGCCGGGAAGCCGGCCCGAGCGGCGGGCAGAAGGCGGAGGAGGGCGCCAGAGAAATTACAACGTTGATCATCATTGCGGGGGCCAATCTGGTCATGCCACTCACCTGCTAAGAACCTTCGATGGCTCCCCATGCTCGCGGAGGAAAGTTCTGAAGCCTCAGCTTGGTGTTAGAACCCTTTCTAATGTGGCTTGAGTCTGCTTTATCTCACATCACAACAGCGCCGTTTGCATCCTGGGGACTGCCCAGGGGATTATCAATCCCTCCACAAATGCTCTAGCCGTTTCCGAAGCTCCTAAACGGGCGTTCTCTGTGAAATTCTGCTGACTCTACGTTCCAACCTCAAAACCTATACTGCTTCTAGGAACGTAATTTATCATTCCCCCTCCTTATTTCCTTTGCTTTAGAGATCCCCAAGAGCTTTGAATAGAGTTGAGATTACCTTTAGTAACCTAGTTTTGTCAAATCCAAAGTGGATATAATTAGCCATCTGAGGTCTTAAGTCAGGAAACTACGAAACTGTGGAAACACTCCAACATCAAGTAAGGTGATGTGGGACCTGGAATATGATTCGCGGAATTCTAATCAATTGTATTTTAACCTTTTTTGTGGAATATCACAACAGATGTGCAGGGTCAACCCAGGACAGTGATGTTCATTTTTTCTGAGAAAGTAGATCAACCTCTTTTAATATTAAAAAATGAATCACGAAAACTTCCTTTTACTTAGGATTCTTTGTCCCCAAGAGGCATGATAAAGAGCTACTATAAAGTGATGAATGTATGTTACAAAAATTAGTTTTATCACAATGGCCTCTTGAACAGCTGCAGATATGTATGTGAGCAATGTGAGACAATGCTTACGCCCAGGAGAGAAAGCTACAGGAACTAATGGCAAGACAAGGAAAACTAAGGAGAGATTGCCAGAACCCAGCCTAGCCCAGCATTGTCCAGGGAGAGGCTGCCCAGGCCTATCTCAGTTACAGTTTCCCTAGAGAGGAGATGAACACATCAGGCTAAAAAGCTCCATGCCCTTTATAATGGTGTTTAAATAGTAACTACCTCCTTAGGTTCTAGTTCATGTGCACTAAACAACTTTATGACAATAATTTGGCATCTCAATAACTTAAATGTGCAGGGTCTAGTTAAGAACCCTTTCAGAAAAATAGGTCACAGACTGTAGTCAGTATAATAGGTAGGTTGTCTCTCATGGTTTACTTTGAAGATGTTATTCGCTGGGAGATACTTGTTCACAAAGAACTCTCAGATTTTCTGGATTTGCCTCCTATGATGAAAGGACCTTAATGTTCATTCATTTTAAAATTTGTGTGTGTGTGTGTATTTGTATATACACACACACAAATTTGCCCTAGTGTGTCTTAGATTATAAATCCCTAAAGTGTAAAACTCAGGTTTATTATGATTTCCTCATTAATCCCTTTGGGGCAAGCTGGATACAATTCATTCCTAAATGAAGTCTGGTTTCATAGAGTTTATATTATAATGGGGAGAGAAAAATACAATAAGTGAGCAACCACAAAAACTCACATGGTAACAAGTGCTGTGAAGAAAAATAAACAGAAATAGAAAATAGAAAGTGACAGTGAGCAGACATTGTTTTAGAATAAGGTGAGGAGTGCAAAGGCATGAAGGAAGTGAGGGAGTATGCAGATATCTGGTGGCTGAGTGTTCCAGGCAGAGGGAACAGCAAATTCAAAGGCCCTAAGGAGAAGGTGTGTTTGGAATGAACATGGAGGTCGGTGTCTTTCTGGAGTGAAGAGACAGGAAACACTTGGAAGTCTTGGAAGCAGCAGCCGGCAAAGGTATGAAAGGACGGAAGTACAAAAAAGGCAGAACTTCTACATGATGAACAGAGTAGGGAACTTGCAAAGGGTCTGCAGTGCCTGCTGCATACGGCACAAATTGGATTAGGCAAAAGATGAGGGCAGGACCAGATTCTTTGGAAAGCTTTTAAAACTCATGAACTTTGGGCAGCGAAAAGCAACTGATGTTAAATTGCTTAATTTTTAAAAATGAATGCATGCAAAAGGCAATACATTCAAACAGAAAACTATATACAGTGACTAGCAAATCTCCCTTTCTTCTCTTAATCTTAGTTCTTCCTACAGGCAATGTTAATAACATTTTCTTTTGTATCCTCTTCCAGGGATATCCAGGTACTTAAAACCATGCATATACATAATGCATGCCCCATTTTGTGCACAAATAATAGCACTTCACACTCTCTGTTGTGTACCTAGTTTTGTCATATATTCTGGTGAACATTGGATAATAGAACATCCAGGATTTCTTTCAATGGCTACATTGTATTCCATTGGATGCAAAGGACTAGAAACCAGAAGCCCCAAGCTCTGCTCTCAGTTCCTGATTTATTGCTTCCAATTAGAGTGCTGGTATTCTATCTCCTCTGAGACTCAGGTTCCTATATATAAAGTGAACTAGATGACAGCTGAGATTGCTCCTGACTTTAACATTTTAGGTTCTTTGCTCTTGCCACACACATGACAAAGTCTTCTGTAGGGAAAGAGACCCAACACTAGCCAAAAAGCTCTGATCATTATCAAGTTTGGTTTTTTTTTTTTTAAGATTTTTTAATTTCTTTACTTAACAGAGAGAGAGATCTCAAGTAGTCAGAGAGGCAGGGGTGGGGGGGCGGGGGGCGGAAGCAGACTCCCCGCTGAGCTGAGAGACAGATGTAGGGCTTGATCCCAGGACCCTGAGATCATGACCTGAACCAAAGGCAGAGGCTTAACCCACTGAGTCACCCAGGCATCCCTTATCAAGTTTTTAAAGGTTTTAAATTTAAAGTGTATCCTGGCAGGGGCACCTGGGTGGCTCAGTGGGTTAAGCCTCTGCCTTGGGCTCAGGTCATGATCCCGGGACTCTGGGATCAGCCCCGAATCCGGCTCTCTGCTCAGCAGGGAGCCTGCTTCCCCCTCTCTCTCTCTGCCTGCCTCTCTGCCTACTTGGGATCTCTCTCTGTCAAATAAATAAAAATAAAATATTTTTTAAAAAGTGTATCCTGGAAATTCATGTCTGTACACCCATTAAGAAGTCAAATATTTCTAAAACGCATATAATGGAAAGCAGCCATTCCTTATTCCACACCTTCCTCACTCCCAATTCTCATTCCAAAAGGTATCCACTTTGATCTCTTTTAGCTATTTCTCATGGTGTTTGCTATCATCTTTCAAAGTGTCATGTTTATGATTTCAATTTGTCATTTTTAGATATAGTTATATATTGTCCTGGAAAACAAAGATTTCATGCCACACTTTACCTTTCACACACACATTTCCTTCTGCCTCCATCTCCCCAATATATAATTTTAAGATATTTTTGGTTACATCCACTTTCAGTGGCTTTCATCGTTATGACTATACAAACATGTTCCCTGTTGAGCCACATGGTGTCCTGTAATTATACTTTCCTTTTCGTTTTCCTGTAGCTTTCCTCAAGCCTGTATGTTGTTTTCTACACCCTCCAGTAGCTGTAAAATGTCTTCATTCAGCTTTCAAAACAGTCAAACCTTCAGATAATTTATTAGTTTTATCTTTCTGTTCTTGATTTATCCTCTTGGATCCATCAAGCCTAATACTCCAGCTCCAATACTGATGGCTTC
Organism: Mellivora capensis; assembly: GCA_004024625.1. Lineage (NCBI taxonomy): Eukaryota > Metazoa > Chordata > Mammalia > Carnivora > Mustelidae > Mellivora > Mellivora capensis. Next base: position 85,018 of record PISX010002943.1, on the reverse strand, counting down.
TCTCTAGAGCTCTCTCTATCTGCCTATCCTGGGATAGATTCCTGTTCCTGGGATCCCATGTCATTCTCTTCCTTGGTTTACACAGTCCAGTAGCTTTCTGAGAAAGGCTACCTGGGAAGCAAACCTTTGAGACTCAGTATACTGAAAATATCCTTACTCTCCTCCCATTCATTTGCCTAGATATGAAATTCTAACCTGGAAATCACTTCCCCTCATAATTTTGAATTCATGCTCTAATTAATGCCTTCTAGTCCTCTCATTTTCTGCCAAGGGAGATGGTGTAAGACTGGCTAATAATCTTTTGGAGGCTACATGGAAAAGCAGCCTAGAAGACTGTCCTCACTATAAACAGACTTTCGCATGATTTCTCTGTTCTCAGTAGAACTCCTTTCTCCTCCTACAGTTCAACCTCTTTAGAAGTGTTGGTAAGTAGAGTTGTCTGGCTACAAAGGGTGAGGAGGGAGATCATACAGTTTAGTCATTTCTTTTAAAGACTTTTCACCAATCATCCTAAATTTTTTAAAAAAGATTTTATTTATTTATTAGAGAGAGAGAGAGTGAGCACAGGCAGACAGGGTGGCAGGCAGAGGCAGAGGGAGAAGCAGGCTCCCTGCTGAGCAAGGAGCCTGATGTGGGACTCGATCCCAGGATGCTGGGATCATGACCTGAGCCAAAGGCAGCCGCTTAACCAACTGAGCCACCCAGGCGTCCCACAATCATCCTATTTTTAATTCACCTTGTATCTCTACCCCTGCTTCGACCTTAAAGTATTACAGGTCCTGGGGTGTCTGGGTGGCTAAGTTGGTTAAGTGTCTGACTTTGGCTTTGGTCAGGATCTCAAGGTCCATGGATGGTCATGATCTCAGGGTTCATGGATCAAGCCCCACGTTGGGGTGGGGGGGGGGTCCCTCCTCAGTGGGGAGTCTGCTTCTCCCTCTACCCCTCCCCCTGCTTGTGTTCTCTCTCTCTCAAATAAATAAAATCTTTAAAATAAAGATGTCATGGGTCCTGAGTTTTCTGAGGTTCTTTTTGACTTTGAAAAGTCCCAACATCCCTGAATCTATAGGCACTTTACTTGAAGCTTTCTCTGGTCTGGTAAATCGGTTATCATGGGTCTATGTACTTTCTAATTTCTAAGTCTTTATTCACTCTTGTGGTCCACTTGAGAGGGAACAGAATAAATTCTATGTTCAATCTGCTATGTTTAACTTGAAGTTGAATTATTTACCATAAAAGCCTTATGTTTCAGTCTTGACTTTTTTTTTTTAATATTTCAGATGTTTTGTAACTACAGCTCTATTGGTTCTACCTCCAAAATATATCTTGAATTGGTCTACTACTGTATTAGGTTTCCCAAGGCTGCCATAACAAAATACCAGAAATTGAGAGGCTCAAAACAACAGAGATTCATTCTCTTACTGTTCTGGAAGCTAGAAGTCTGAAATAGGTTGTCAGCAGGCTCCTTGGGAAGCTCTAGGGAAGGATGCTTCCTCGCCTCTTCCTAGCTTGTGGTAGCGCCTGGCAATCCTTGGTGCTCCTTGGCTTGTAACCACATCATTCCAATCTCTGCCTTCCTCTTCACAGGACCTTCTCCTCTGTGTCTGTGTCTTCTCTTCTTGGAAGGCTAGTAATCATTGGATTTAGCCACTCCCCATCCCCGATCCAGGATGACCTCATCTTAATTATATCTTTCTATATACATATAAGGTGGTGACATTTATATGGTGGTGACAGTTCTACAATTTACTTAAAGTGGTAGATTTTGAGTAAACTGTGAAAAGCTAAGTATGTATAGTACAACCCTTAGAGAACCCTTTAAAATATAAAAAAAGATATAGCAAAAAAATACATTAAAATGAAATACTAAGAAACGATCAAATAACCTAATAAAGTAGCAAAGAAAAAATAGTAGAACAAAAACAGAGAGGAAAAATGAAAATACAAACAATAAAATGATAGACCTAAGTCCAAACATAAATAATGACATTAAGTGTAAATGGTCTAAATATACCAATTAAAAAAGATTGTCAGAAGGTTTAAAAAAAATACCCCAACTATATGCTATTTATTAAAAACTTACTTCAAATAAAATTAATAGGTGCACTAAAAATAAAAAGATGAAAAAAAATATATACATATACACCAAGTAAACACGAATCCAAAGAGAGCTGAGTAGCTATATAAACATCAGACAAAACAGACTTCAGAGCAAAGAAAATTAGTAAGGATAAAGAGGGACATTGCACGATAATGAAAGGATTAAATAACCAAGTAGACATAAATCCTAAATGTATGTGCCTTTAACAACAGAGCTTCGAAATACATGAACCTAAACCTGACAGAACTCAAAGAAACAATAGACAGACCCGTAATTACAACTTACGGCAACTTAAATACATCTGTCTCAGTAACTGACAGAACTAGTAGACAGAAAAACAGCGAGGGTATAGAAAATTAAACAACACTTTGACCAACTAGGTCAAAAGATATTCCTATCAATAAGAGAAGGTTGAATGAACCCTACTATGTTCACAACCAAGGCCACCACATACTACACAACTCCAGGGGTTCTGTCACATAAATTCTGAGTTGTGTGGTGTATAAACTGCTGAAATGTATGTGGTGGTTCTGCCCCCACTTCAGAATACTAAGGATTCTTTAAGAAATAGGAATTAGTTCACTTGGAGGTATTTCTACTGTTTATGAAAGAGAAAAGCAACATAAAAGCATACATAATATGGTCCTGTTTTTATAAAACAGACAGGAACACACACACACACACACACACACACACACACACACACATCTGTACATATGTATATCTGAGAATAATGGTAAGTGGAAGGATGCATCCCTGGTTGGTAAGCAGGTGAATGAGGTGAATAATGTGGATGGTGGTGGGGAGAGAACAGCGGTGTAGGGACCTAAGCAAAGAAGAAGGAAAAGAAAGAATAAGCTGCACTTAAAAAATATGATCACATTTATGCACTTACATAAAATAATGAGTATGTGTAGAAGTAATTTTTAAAGTAGTCTTAAACATGAAAAAAAAATATTTTACTCGGCTACTAAACACCTTTCGATGATTTGTTATTGTACTTGAAGTAAAATCTGAATTCCTTACCAGGAATGATTGATGTGATCTGATCTTTGTCTACCTCTCCAACTTTGTGTGCCTTTACTGTCTCCTCCTTGTCTAAATCTCTTTCTGAACTCAAGGCCTTTGCAAATTGCAGTTTGCTCTGCCTGATATGTTTTTGCTAGAGGTTTGCACTACTGACTTCCTCTCATCTGTGGAAGCCACCCTCACCTTCTTCCTTAACAATAGAACACTGATATTATTGGGGCAGCAAGATCTCCCAGCTGGTCCTGTAGCTAGGAGTGATACAATTCTGGCTGATGGGAGGTAAGTGGAAGTTACTAGGCATGGCCTCCTGGGAAGCTTTTTAAAAGAGCTACACCAGCTGCGTCCTTGACCTCCCCCTTCTATTTCTGCATTTTCTTGCCATGGAAATGATTGTGAGGCTAAAGCAAAGATTCTCAAGGTGTGGTCTGCAGATCAGCAGTCCCAGCATCACCTGGGAGCTTGTTACAAATGCAACTCACTGGGCCCCACCCCAGAACCCCTAAATCAGAAACTCTGAAGCGAGGGCCCAGTGTCAACTGCTGTGCAGGTGAGTCTCTAGCATGCTGAAGTTTGAGAGCCACTGAGCTAGTGGACGGACGCCTCCCAGGAGATGTCTCCTTAGAGGATGGATGAAAACTATCCACCTATGATATCACAGATCCATTGCATCAGACTTGGACTGCCTCCTCTGGACTTGGCAGTTCTGTGGAAACATAATCCCTGTTTGCTTAAGCTACTGTGATTAGGTTTCTGTTCGATGCAACTGAATGCAAATCTAATTGATAAATCATCTTCTAAATCTTGGTTCTAAGATTGTCTCTTTAGAGAGGACTTCCTTAACTACTCTGCTTATACCCTCCATCCTCACCAAAGTCCTTCTCTATCATGCCATCCTGTTGATATTTTCTTTGTAGCACTCAGTATACACTGACATTATCTCACTTACTTATTGTTTATTTGCTTATGGTCCATTTCTGCTGAAGAATATAAGCCTCACAGGGCAGGACCTTTGTCTTTTCACTGTACTCAAGCACATACTGAAGTGTCTGGTACATAAGGGATGTCCCATTATTATTTGAGAATGACTTAAAGAACTCTTTAAAATTAGATGTTACATTTAAAATCATGTATTTTTAAGTTAAAAACAGAACTACCTTACAATTCGGCAATCACTAAACTGCTAAATCACTAAACTACTAAACTACTGGGTTCTTACCCAAAGAATACAAAAATACTAATTCAAAGGGACACATGCACCCCTATATGTATAGCAGCATTATTTATAATAGCCAAGATATGGAAGCAGCTTGATGAATGGATAAGGAAGATGTGGAAGATATGTATACAATGGAATATTTACTATACAGTCATAAAAAAAGAATGAAATCTTGTTATTTGCAACAACATAGATGCTAAGTGAAATAACTCGGAGAAAGAAAAATACCATATGATTTCATTTGTATGTAGGATTTATTGAAAAAAACAAATTAACAAAAGGATGGGAGAGAGAGAGAGAGAAGCCAAGAAACAGACTCTTAACTACAGAGAACAAACTGATGGTTAGCCGAGGGCAGGTGAGTGAGGGGATGGGTTAAATAGGTGAGGGGGTGAAGGACGGCACTTGTAATGATGAGCACAGGGTGAGGAATGGAATTGCTGAATCACTATATTGTACACCTGAAACTAACAATACAACACTGAATGTTAACTAAGCGGAACCAAAAACTTAAAAGTAAAATCATGTATTTTTAAATTGTCGAATGAAAAAAAATGGGTCATTAGTTTCAAAATTTTAAGGAAAAAATTTTAGTTAAGAAATTCATATACTTGTAAAAAAGAAATGCATATGATACAGAAGGATCCTCTATCTTTGCCTATGAACACTTTCTCTTACTCAAACGTGGCCTATGAATTAAAAAACCATAAACAACTAGCAAAATAGTTATGTAAATATTGAAAGTGCCACAGAAATGAACTGCATGAGTTCAGTGTTTTTTTGGTAACCTTGTCTTTCCATTGATACCATTTTGTGCTATCCCAGTCAATGTGGGATATGTGTTAATAACAAAACAATGTGTTAATAACAAAATTTCCTATAGTGTTTAAACACAAACATTCAAATAAGAACAAAAATCCCAATTTTCATATGCATGCCAGAGAACACACACAATCAGGTCCTAATCTTGGAGAGGAAGCATTCTCTTTGCCCACATCCCTACTATTTTATTCTTCTAGTAATCTCAAGTTTGGTGCAAGACTAACATCACTGCAAATAAATGAGGTCTTCTCTGGCCTCAGCCATGCAGGTGCACTGCAGGAGAGAATTCAGATTGAGGGTTCCCCAGTGATGAACTTGGGGTCTCTGCTTGTGAGAATGACCCAAGAAGCCGCTGCATTTCTGCACTGGGAGGGGTCAATTTCCCTTCTCCTGTTTTTACCTCCTATAAAACTGTTCTCATCAAGCTTTGGAAATCTGTCTCCATTGGTTTTTCTAAAATAAGTTGTTCTTATTTAAAGAACATAAAATAAGTTGTTCTAAAATAAGTTGTTCTGTAACACTTAAGGAAATATATATATTATATGAAATATATAATATATACATTTATATATATATTAATGAAGTACAGAACAACTAAAGAGAAAAAAGTACAATTCTTCTGATTCAGATCCCCGTTTACTCTCTCTCAAGACTCCTAGGATCTAGATGGGCCTCCTTGGAGCCACCAGGGAAAGGAAAGAGGCAGAAAAATGTCAGGGGCAGATTGGCAGGCTGTTCACTAAGGGCAAAAGGGGCCTTGAGATTTGGTAAGACCATTTCCTCCCTTTCTCCCAGAATCAGGAAGGCATACCAGACAGAGCTTCTTGGGTGGCCCTTCAACATATTTGGAGCTGGAAAAACTTCAGGTCAGTAGCATCCCAAGCAAAAACTTTTAGGAAGCCCCCACAACCTGGCCTTAGTCCACAGCCTAATGTGGGAGATTTTCCTTTTACTTCACTAGTGCAATATCTAGTAATGATCTAGTAATGATAGCAACAATGATCTCATGGTTGTACTTGGATACCTTCCACCTTGAACAGCATCATAACCAGCATCAAATGTGCCAAGCTCACTTTGGTAATGACAACATTCTGTAAACCAGGGTTCTCACTCTTAACAGGTCATCAGAATGATCTGGGGGTCTTTTTTACAATAATGTGGGTTCTGGATATCCATGCCTAGAGGTTCAGATTCAGTAGGTCTTAGGTGGGATGCAGGAGTCTGCATTTTCAACAAGGCCACCTGGTGATTTGATGGAGGTGATATGAGGCCTACAACTTGCATAATATTGGCTTCAAAGGGAGGGGCCAGAATCGCTTCTTTCCCATAATAAGACCTATTGTAGACAGTGACGAAGGCCACCAGACTGCCCAAAGTATTCTCCTTGTAGAGGTCTCCAGTGGGGAGGTCATTTACACTCATTCTCAAAGGTTCAGGGAGTGAGTCTCCATGGTACCCAACTCTATAAAAGAACCAAAATTTGGGTTCATACTTGGGTGGACTTGAAGATAAGTAGCAAAGTCCTAAAGCACCAGAGAAGTCTTAATTGCTCTGGGTGAAGGGTCCATAACACATTTTTTTTTCCGTTTCCATTCTTCCTTTTCACTGATGTCGAGCTAAGGAAACCAAATAGACCCACACGGATAATACGTTGTTTGGGTAGGGGTGAATGTATACAGCTAGAGCAAATTCTGTCTGGGGAAATTCAGAAGAATGAATTCCAGTTTGATACACAGCATCAATAATTGACTGGACATCAGTGTATGGCATCTGGATAGGAAATCCTGTGACCTAGACAAAAGACAGAATAACATGTAAACCCATGCTATAATTATGTAGGTAATTGGGAATCACTGTATACAAAAATATTACAAAATCCTCAAAAAATGGTAGTCATAAAATAATAACAGTTATTTTATAGGTGCTTATGATGTCCTAGGAATAATACTAAGTGCTTCACATACATATTTAATCCTCAAACAACCTTATGAAATAGGTTCTACTATAATCTCTACTTTCCAGAGAGAGGGGAGCAGAGCCTGAGCTGATACCAGAGCCTGAACACTCAACACTCCACATACTTGCACAGTTTCTAGAATAGCAGACGGCCAGTGGAAAAACTACTTGGTCCTACAAATGAGGTATTTAAGTGAGCATTATGGGAGAATTTATTTAACATTAATTCAGTTCATATATCTTTTTTTTTAAGATTATTTATTTGACAGACAGAGAGCACAAGTAGGCAGAGAGGCAGGCAGAGAGAGAGGAGGAAGCAGGCTCCCCGCTGAGCAGAGAGCCCGATGCGGGGCTCGATCCCAGGACCCTGAGATCACGACCTGAGCCAAAGGCAGAGGCTTTAACCCACTGAGCCACCCAGGTACCCCTGGGTGTTCATATTTCTTATGTGACAACCATGTGACAGGATTCACAATAAGTTCATATTTCTTAAGTGACAACCATGTGACAGGATTAAAGGATTATGGTACATGGTCCTATGTAACATTATCTATTTAATAATACACAGACAACAATCATAAACCTCTTTCCTCCTCCTGCAACTTCAGGAGGCTTTTCTTGATCCTTAAATCTGTTCATGTGTCCTTCCCATGTGGTTGCAGTAGGATGCTATCCTTTCCTAACTTACGTAATTAAAATATATTGCAATTATATGTTTTCTGCTCTGTCTCATCAGCTTATAGTCTCTGTGAATGCACAAGATTGTATCTACCTTGCTTATGGTCATAAGCCCAGGGCCTAATACAATGCCTGGCACGTAGAATGCAAATAATGTTTAACATTTGCTAAACACTTACTGAGTGCTGGATGCTGTGGTTAATCCTCACCATAACCACAAACCAGGTAACTATTTTTATCCCTGTTTATCTTGCCCAATGGGGTAGAAAGTATAGAGAAATTTGGTAACTTGGTCAAAGCCAGTGAGTCGTTGAACCAGAGTCTGAATTCCAGCCCCAGGATTCAACTCAGGATTATGACTGTGTGTTATCATATAGATAATTTTACAAAGAAATTCTAAGTTTTAAACATTGGCTTATATTGCTTTGGTTATCTGTTTATCCCTAATTCTATTTTTTTAATGCAAAACAAAACAACCTCCTCCCTATTCATAAATAAATAGCACCTGCAGATCCCCTCTGACAGCCTAAGTCCTGAACTCCCTACAGGTTCCTTCCTTTCTTCTCTCAAAGGGTTTCCCTAGGAGATATCTCCTAGTCTATGGGATAGTGGGGGGAAAGAATCTTATTCTTGGGAGGCTGGGGTTTTCAAAAACCCACCGGACCAGTTCCATAGGGAAGAGTCAATGAGAGGATGCCCAGAGCTGGAGGTAGATAGGGGCAAAGAAGGAGGCCTTTAGCAATATACCGAATGCCCACCATGTTTGATTATGAACTTGTTGAGTTTGAGATGCCTTTTAACCATCCAGGATGACATCAAATGTGTTGGTAAATATATAAGAATGGAGGTCAGGAAAGAAGTCCAGGCTGGTTACATACATTTGGAGTATTTTCCTTATAAAAGATATTAAATCTTTCCTGGATTCTCTTGCTCAAAACCAAGGACAGGGAATCTATTCTGTTACTATCACCAAGGAATCATTTTTCAATTTCTCAGTTGCAAGTGATTTCCTATTGGTCATCTCTTTCCAGAGGTTGTGATTTAACATACAACGTATGACTGATTCTAAGAAAATGTCATGCACTGTGGTCACGGCAATAGTTGTTCAGTATATTTGAAATTTCTTAGTCTATAAATAAATGTATTTTAATGTTTATCATCTGTTGTCTAGGGTCAAGATAAAAAGCATTTCAGGGATATTTAAGGTTATTCTTATCTAGTAATGAATAACATAGATAAAATAAATATTATTAATGCACTAAAGCATACACACACCAAATAAAATTGTAGTAGTCTTTCAAATTCACTCTCTTCTTCAGATGAAACAAAGCTTCCAGTGCCAAGTTCTAGTTTAGGAAGGATTTTTCGCAAAATATAAGTACATTGTCGATTCCAACGTGTTGGCTGTTTAGGTCGCCATTCCATCATTTTACATTTCAGAGTCCTTTCAATCCTAATGTAAGGATGCAAAGCTTGGTTTATGACCCGTTACAATTTGTTTAATAAGTGGGATAAGAGTTTTGGCACTTTACTCAAGTATGAGAATGATACTTTTGATTTAGGATGAACCAGTTCTCTCTGGCTAAGTGTATCTAGTATCATTCACATCACTTAAGTTGGGGAGAAGCAGGTTCTTGCTTGGCTTGGAAAAAGCAAGAAGCTTCATAGGGTAGCCAACAATGATATCTCAAGGGCACAGCTATTTTCCAGTTACCTGTGTGTAGGCACCTGCCTACTGGGTGTGATGGGACAACCGTCTACTATCTGGTCACTGGACTGACAGCCTCATTCTCCAGAACCCTCCCCTGCCATAAAAGATTGCGTTTCCAAGAAGCTGCATTTACAAAAGTTCCGATATCTGGTCTGACCGATGTTAGCAGGGATGAATTTATTAGATCAGTTAATTCAGCAAGCCGAGTTGGAAAGAAATAGGCATGGACAGATAAGTATGATGATTAGGTTTGTCTACTAGAAGGTGCACGCTGTGTGGGCAGGGATGTGTGCCTGTATATTCGGTCCCTAGAACAGTGCCTGCTGGTAGACTGTTCCAAGGACAGTGCAAGTTGGTTGATGGAGCCCATTTGGGAAGCCTCACTCCTGCAGAGAATCAGTGTGTGCTTTAAAAACAAAAACAAAAACAAAAACAAAAACAAAAACAAAAACAAAAACCACTGGGAGTTTCCTCTGGGCTGAGTCTGTGGTGTAACCAATCAGTTTGGAGATTGTAATCTCAGTAATGGCTAAGCATCAGAATCACCATCGACATATTTTACCTCCAGATATCGATTAAACAGGTCTGGTCTGGGACCCTTGCATCTGTATTTTTAAATAGTTCTAGAAATGATTCTAATAATAATAATAATAATAATAATAAACACAGAAGTTGGGAATCATTTCTCTACCTCACTTCTTCCTCTTTTTGTTAAAAATTGGGGGGAAAGGAAGGGAATAAAAGGTAGGAGTTTTGTGCTAGAAGAGACAAGAGTAGCAAAATTGTTTTTGTCATGCTTTGTTTTGATCAGTTGGTAGCAGCTTCTGCAGCAGGCTACTATGTCAGCATGAGTCACTAGAGGCAGTAAGATCTAGAAGCTTCTGACACATCTGGAGTAGGAGTAAGGACTGCTGCAAAGTTTGTGACTTTGACAAACTTGTTCAGCTTGACTGAATAACTCCTTTGGACAATTGTGTGTGTGTGTGTGTGTGTGTGTGTGTGTGTGTGTGTGTAAAGGAATGGGGGAAGTGCGGGAGGGTGGGGTGGGACAATATTGATGTCACCACCCAACTTGGATGTTTTTTCCATACTTCAACTGGTGGGCCATTTACCTTCATGACTTTCAAGAAGTATGAGCTACCACATTATTATTACTATAACGTCAACAGGTACCTGTGTCGAGAACTTCCCAACAGCAGCCCCACAATGTTTCCAGAGGCAACCATTTCTTGACTTAGTCTTTTTAAGCAGTGTTCTGGAATGGTTGAGGGGCTGCTTTTCAATGCACAGATCAAAAGACAGCTGGCTCATAAAAAACTATTGTAAACTCCATTTCCTACTTCTATGGCTGAATTGAATAGGTATTTTAAGAGACTGGGTTAGAGACTGAAAGGTGGGTGGAGAACTGAAAGATTTGGGAGAAATCATAGTAATCATAAGATATAAACAAAGGTCATACCTGTTCTTTAGATCTTCTATCATGCTTTTATTAGTCTCACAGTAAATTATTTCTTCAGGCTGAAATATATAGACAGTTGAAAGTTAGATTCTAGGGAGACCATCTTTATTTACATCGCAGTCACCCCCGGAGTGGAATTATAATGGGGGGACCCAAACTACTTTCAGGTGGCAAAATCACTCCCACTGCAGAGGCACAAAGGTAAAACACAGATCACACGGCTTCCGTCGATTTTAATCCTATGGTTTTAATACTACATTACCAGAGCATGGGATGAGGAATGGATTTACAAAGGTATTTTTCCTGGGTAAGACAGATCTGCTGCCCACATTCACTAATTCAAACAAGCATTTGACATGTTTACTGATGATACCAGATAATCTTTGGCAGGTGCTTCAGTCTCTTCCACTTATTAACTGGGGTCTTGGTGAACTTACTTAACCTGAGTCTCAGTTACCACATCTTTAAAAGAGGGACAATAATAGTACTTACTTCCCTAGGGTCTTGTGAAGATTTTGAAATAAAGTAATAAACAAGCAAACCTGGCACATATTGTTCAATAAATCAGATATTATTGTAACTACTGCTCTTTTAAGATGGTTTTCTTCTTCCTTCTTTGAGTATCCTTTTCATTCAGCTCGCAGGAGCCAGGTCGGTTTTTTGTTTTGTGTGTGTGTGTGTGTGTGTGTGTGTGTGTGTGTGTGTGTGTATTCCGTTTCAATCTTTCCTGTCTCCAAGCTGTTGCTCCAGACACTATAAAAACAGCAGAGAGCAATGCTCTACCACATTCCCCCCATATTCCCTTCCCTGCCATATAGGATTTGCTGCAGGAATCTTAAGAGAGGACTCCTTAAGTCTACCACCCAAACCAGCCCTCCCTGCCCGATCTCCCAGGGCTCACGTGAACAAGGAGAGGCTGGGTTCAGACATTTTTATTTTGGGCATTCCTGAACTGAGAAATAGAGACAGCTGTAAAGACAGGGACACAAGTGGAAGGAGGATTGTGCAAAAAGAGGGCAACAGTTCACAGACCTGTAGGTGCTAGAATATTTCAGGAGTGATTGAGAAGATTCAATTTGTCACGTGGTGATCTAAGCCGGTGGTTCTTGAAGTGTGCCCCCTCCCCCCACCAGCAACCTCATTCCTGGGACCCTGTTGGAGATACAATTTCTCAGTCCTCATAGGGGGTCCACTGAATCAGAAAGGCCGAGCACTCCGTGTTTCAGCAAGCCCTCCAGGATTCTGGTGCCTGCCGTGGATAGATGTGAGAACAGTCCCAGGCACAGGGCACTTCCCCACAACAGATCCCAGCAAGAGCTGGAAGGCACTGGAGAAAGGGAGCTATGAACTTCAGCGTCATGGTGCAGGGCCACTGGCTCTCCCAGACAGGATAGGTAAACTGAATGCTGTCACCAACCACTGTCCAACCCTCCAATACCTCCACTCCCCTCCCCTGCCCTGCCCCCCTCTCCAACAGGTAACTCTTATAGATCAGTGAGGTCACCTTCAGTCATGAAAAAGAGGCCTGAGTTAAACTTGATAAGTTTATGAGGTATTAGTCCACTTTCCTTTTTTTGGCAAAGGCCCCTTTCTTTCAGGGAATGCATATCTTTTAAAATTTCAAGAGGTTTTCCCTGTTAACCTCATCTCTGAGTACCCACATGCTCATTTTACATGCTCAAATTTATGTCTGCAATTGTGATAAAAAACAGTGTTCATTGTAGATAGCAGTTTATTTTGGCACATGTGTGGCAAGACAGAAGATTGAGGGCCATTAACCCACAGGAAAAAAATCAGTAGAGATACAAGTCAAATGCAACTCTGAGTTTTATATCTGTAGATTCAACTTGGCAAAAGGTTTCATATCCACGCTCAGGCTTTTGTTTTTGTTTTTTTAATTTTTAAAAGATTTTATTTATTTGACAGAGAGAGAGAGACTGGGAGAGAGAGAGAGGACACAAGCAGGGGAGGTATGAGAGGGAAAAGCAGGTTTTCCACTGTGCAGGGAGATGGATACGGGGTTTTGATCCCAGAACCCTGGGATCATGACCCGAGGTAAAGGCAGATGCTTAACGACTGAGCCACCAAAGTGGCTTTTAAAAACTACAGCTGCGCAAATAAGTGACATGGGGAGATGGAGAGGAGAAGGGAGTGGAGGGAAATTGGAGGCGGAGATGAACCATGAGAGACTATGGACTCTGAAAAACAACGAGGGTTTTGAAGGGGCGGTGGGGGGGTGGGAGGTTGGGGGAGCCAGGTGGTGGGTATTATGGAGGGTACTAATTGCATGGAGCACTGGGTATGGTGTAAAAACTATGAATTCTGTTACGCTGAAAAGAAAAAAACAAACTACAGCTGTGATCATGACAGCCTTGCCTTAGTGCTGTTGGCTTCTGACTGCCCTGAGACACAGGGCCACATCCTTAGTAGGACTCTGCTCACCCCTGAGCTTGTCTTGCTCGCTCCCTGGCACAGGCCAAGCTGGCCTTTCAGCTTCCCCACCACCCTCCAGTACCCAGCAGGTGTTCATTCCTGCCTCCCCTCTCTCTGCTGCACTGGTCTCTACCCTGATTTTCCTCTTGGCCAGCTCCTGCTTACCTTCCTCACTTTGCCTGTCCTCCCTTTTTCCCACAACTTTCCTTCCGCTCAGGTCCTCCTGCTGCGTGCTCCCAAAGCACACTCATTTCTACCTTAATCATATTTACAGCTCTATCCTGCAAGGGCTTGTGTCCTTCTCTTTGCTCCTTGAGAACCTAAGTCCCAGGCCTATGAGACATGTCTTTTCCTTGTGGTACCAATGCCTGAGATAGCACTGGCTCATAGCAGGCACACAAGAAACATTCACTAAATGCCTAATAGAATGATGAATAGTAAACAAAAACCCTCATCTCTAAATGCACCGTTCTCCTCCCCAGGAGGCAGCAAAGCAGCAGTCACAGCTTTGGGAGGGGAAGAGCAAGGCATGGTCGGTGGATGCTGAAAGTGTTTGCTCGAGAGAGATAAGCACATTTCCCCTTCTTTAAAATGACTTTACAAACAGGAAATATAAAAAATATATATGTACCTGCAACACGTGGAGAATGTTTAGAAGGATGCACAAGTTACCAGTAAGAGTAGTTATTTCTTAGAGAGTGGGGAAAAAGATGGTGGTGGGGGCATTCTTTATACAGTTTGGTACTGATTTGATCCCTTCCCTGCAACCACCATGCATCCTTTTTGTATTATAAAATGCCTCAAAGACATAGACAAGCACTGAGAATAATGTAAGGAACATCCACTCAACATACCTACCACTTAACTCTAATATTTGCATTTTTCCATATTTGTTTTAAATTTTTTTAAAAGAAGTAAAACATTGCAGACAGACTTGAAATACTTTGTATGTTGCTCCCTGATCTCATTCTGTTTTTTGTCTCCAAAGGTAACCTTTAACCTAAATTTGGCATTTATCATGCCTATGAATGCTTTTACATTATCACTATGTGTCTATACATACATAAACAGCACATAGTTTTCAAACTTTATATAAGCGATTTTGTACTCTGTGTATCACTTCACATACTCTTTATTTTCCTTTACATTACTTTTTAAATGTTCATTCATGTTGATTTGCATGGCTCTAGATCAGTGGTTTTCAACCTTGGTGGCACACTGGCACCCCCCGGGGAGTTTTAAATAATAACACAGGTATGTGAGTTCCATCCTCAGAGATTCTGATACAGTGGATACACAGTTCAAGTTGGGAACTCGTGTAAATTGTTGTTTTTTGTTTTTTGTTTTACCTACTATATAGAAGATTTCATAGTATGAGTACTTCATAAGTCATGTATTCTTTTTTCTGGTGGATGAGTCAATCCATCTATCCATCTATCCAACCTTCCTTCCTTCCATCTTTTTTTGCGATTTCAAGCAATTCTGTAGTGAATGTCATTGTACCTGTCTCCCTGTGCTTGCTCCTTTATGGTATATACTTACCAGATACCATCACATTGCTTTCCAAAGTATTTCTAGTGATTTACCAACCCACCATTTCTCTGTTTCTTTGCCAATACTTGGTATGATCCTACTTAAAATCTCTTTGGTCCGTCTTATACCTGTGAAGTAGTGTTTTGTTGTTTTAAATTGTATTTTCCTGATTGTGAGACTGAGCATTCAAGTTTCTGCTTCTGTGAACTGTTTTCTATTTTTCTATTTTTTTCCTCTCATTTTCTCTGGGCTCACAGCTCTTAGTTTATTGATTTTGCAATTGCCCGCACCCTCCTGTGCCATGCCCCTCAGTCCAGAAACAGCCACTGAGGTGACATCTGGGGTGCCTTCACAGAGTGACACTGAAGACATCGCAGATCCACTGGCTGAGACCTCAGGTCTGTGCTTCCGCCTCCTGCCTCCTATGCCCCAGGCAGTGAATCAGCAGCTCTTCTTTCCCTATCTCCTTTCAAGAGTACTGAAGTAGGGAGCCCCATCACAGATCCTGGCTCCAAAAAGTGAGACTGGCTCTGGTTCCCTGGATTTCATGAACCATTTTCAGACCTTGCTGCTGTCTCTTGTTCAGCCCTACTCATCTTAGTATTTCTGTCCTGTTTCTAGTCCATGAGATACTCGTCATGGTTTGGAGCCTAGATAAGTCTTCTATTTTTCAATTTTTATATTTTACCATTGCCATGGATGTGGAGCAGATGGGTTAGGTCAAAGTAAACTTACTACACCATCTTAACATTATATTTTCAGTTTTAGAATAAATATTTAAAATTTTTTACTTTAAAATCTAAATTCACATTTGGGATGATACTTTCTTCTCAACTCTTCTTTTCTCCAAGTAAAGGAGTATGATCAGAGTAGCCGAAACTCAGGCTGGATGGCAAAGAAAACTAGATTTTATTAACATTGCCAGGTAAGTCAACATGCAACCAGCTATATACACATAACAAGAGCTGGCATGACTGGTAAAGATTAGAACCAACAGTA
The DNA here is from genome assembly GCA_004024625.1 of Mellivora capensis. Lineage (NCBI taxonomy): Eukaryota > Metazoa > Chordata > Mammalia > Carnivora > Mustelidae > Mellivora > Mellivora capensis. The sequence goes on along the minus strand of PISX010002943.1, from coordinate 69,084 downwards.
ACTTTCATATAGATATACCTGAAAGAATATAATTTACCTGTATGGTATGTGCTTTTGTCCCTTGGAAATTTTTTGGAAGCAACTGTTTCCAGAAACTTTCCTTTGAATAGTCAAAATGTACAGCCATTGGTGTATTATTTTGTTGAATATTAAACCAGACCTATTAAAACATTAACATTAAATCAGTATAGGCATATGGGAGCACAAAGCCCCTATCGGTTAGGATGCAGCGAAAGTTTACAGTCCTACTACCAAATGAAGTGGTAAAGACAAAGGCGGTTCTGAGGTAGGAGGTAAAGAGATTCGAGGGGTATGTGAACATTAGATTACTGGTTCCCAGTCTTGGAGGTGCTACAGAATCACTCGAAGAACTTTATGGATAAAGGATTTCCCTGGCCCCATATCCCAGGGATTCTAACTGAACATCCTGAGTTTCCTCAGAGTTTCCCACATGATTCTGATGTAGAGCCAGGGCAGAGGACCCCTGTTTGACTCTTGAGGAGATAATGCAAAATAAGATTTTTCTCCCATATACTTACATTTCCATCATCAAACAAACAGTCTACACTTTGTAAGGGACAAAATGGGTCGAACTGCTTATGACATTGCCCGGTTAATGGATTCCAAAGCAAAAATCCATCAGTTTCTTGAGTTAATACATAAGCCACTTGCCCCTATAAGAGGAAAAAGAGTTGAGGCATGTTTGGTGGGTGTTTGACTTAAGTCATTTTTGTATGTGAAAACTATGATTAAGTATGTGATATCTTTGATTTCTAAAAGTCTTTTTTAGGGTCTTCACAGTCTTTTTGAAAAGCAAAACAAACAAAAACAAAACAAAAAACGCCAAAGCTCCAGAAATCCTCTGGCCCAGGCTAGCATGAAGATTCAAATAAGAGAACTTTAGAGCTGGTGCTGCCATGTACAGCCCTGTAGAGTGTGCCCTCACAGCAATAAAACATTGTTCTGGAAACATCCACATACTCTGAAAATTTCCCAACAGCTAGTCCTGAAGTGTTTTGAGGTAGGGATACTTTGGCCTAATTTACACAAAGGCACTATATGGAGTAGCCCTGCTTTGAGGGGAATATACTTGGGGACTGTAGGGGAACACGATGCAGTTATGACGCAGAGTTAGGAAATGGACATTTGCCTGAGGCTCTGAAAAAGCCAAGAGAAGTTAAAAAGCCATTAAGTTAATTTTGAGAACAAGATCTGAAGTTAGAGGCTAGAGAGAAAATATATAGGAAGCCATCTGGAGGATGGCTATATATTATTGAGGAATAAAAGTGGTCATTATTATTCTGTTCTGAACACACCTTTTTAAGTGCAAAGTTTTCTTAGAAAAGAATAACAATTTCAGGTAGTAATAATAAAGACTATTGATCATTTAATGGGAATTTATGTACGCCAGGTACCGTGCTGGTTTCAAATTTCATATGAAATTTTTCACTTGCATTCACTCCAAATTCTTTGAGATGGGGTGATCATTATGCCCATCTTTCAGACAGAGTCAGAGATTGAGGGGCTTGTCTAGAGTAACAGTAAATGACATTAGCCCTGTTCAGGGAGAGCATAACTGAAGCTCAGAGAAGTAAATAAGCTAAGATCACACAGTTAGTAAAGGGCATTGCTGGGTTTTAACCCCTCTTTGACGGACTCCCAAACACAATTTTTTTTTCTCTCTCTCTATTTTTTTACTATACTCTGCCTTATAGCCTGATGTCTCCAAAGCTCTTGTTCTTTATGACTGTACTCATCTTTACAGTAAAGAGGAGGCTTCACTTCAGCCACAGAGCCGAGGTGAAACACACAGCCCAGGTGCCCCCCGCTATTGTTGACTCACTGGCACAAATGCAAATGTTTGTTGAAATATTGTCGACTGCTCACTGCCATCTAGTGGCACATAAAACTACACGGGGGTTGGGGCGCATGGGTGGCTCAGTGGGTTAGGCCTCTGCCTTCGTCTTGGGTCGTGATCTCGGGGTCCTGGGATTGAGCCCTGCATCAGGCTCTCTGCTCAGCAAGGAGCCTGCTTCCTCCTCTCTCTCTGCCTGCCTCTCTGCCTACTTGTGATCTCTCTCTCTCTGTTAAATAAATAAATAAAATCTTAAAAAAAAAAACTATATGGGGGTCACCAGGGGGGAATTAACCACAGCCTTTTAGCTTGCAAATGTGGCAGAAATAATAAGCCATGCCAAGGAAATATAGCGAAATAAGTGATTATAACACAAAGACTAAAACCAGACTGAATTTTGACCCTTATCAAGATACTCATGGCAGAAAGAGAAACAGTCCAAAAGACTACAGCTTTCTGGAGGTATGAACACAGGAGCATACAATTAAGTTGTAAAAATTGCAGGTAGGTAAACACAAATTTCAGACCCACATCTTGTATGACTAAAAACTGAGGAAGGAAGAATAGGGAGAAGTATTTCTTAAGGACCTTTAAACCTATTATTAGAAAGGTAGAAAGATGATGGTGGTGATGATAGTTATCAACCCCTACAACTCCTGCTGTAACTCTTATTCCTTCACCACAACCACCACCGTGATAATCACCATTTACTGAGTATTTGCTCTGATGCCATTCTCAATGTCACATATTCACTATGTAATTTACTATCTTAGTAACCCCACGACGTAGCACTGTTATTAGTACAGCTTTACAAAGAAAAGTGAAGGAAAGCCTTTCTTTACATTGTGGTCATTTTGATGAGCCAACATTACCCTCAACTAAATAACTGGTTGTGCATAACATTCCCCAATTAGCTTGTGAAAAGACAGAAAACTGGTTGGTGTTTTTTAAATTTGCAGATGATGGCTGATTAGTTTTGTTTACACTTTTTAAATATTAACTCCAGCACTTACTTCCAACACTGAGGTCCCCAGGAGGACCAAGGCTTTCTTTCCAAAATACAGAAAGAAATTACAGAGTAGTATGGCATGCTCTTCCTTATTTCCAACAGCCAAACTGATGCAGCGCTAAGAAAAAAGCAAAAGCAACAAGGCCAAAAGAAAACAAGAGAGAAAGATGAGTAATATAAGCATCCAACATATTCCCAGAGCCCCTCTGCTCCCTCTGGGTTCAAACACACATATTTTTGCCAGGTGGCTAGGCTGACTGACTCCAAAGCTGAAAGGTCTGATACCTTCTGCCTGAGAAAACACTGGGGAGAACACTAATTTGGAATAAAGGGGTCACCTTTACAATGGGACAATTAATGTGGATACTGTATAAGTGACCAAATAAAATAGTTCATCATCCAAAATAGGATATTCCTGTTTAGGACAAATATTAAACTGCTCTTGGAAAACAGGAACATATGGACTGATATTTTAAGAAACCTCATCTGATAGGAAATCAAATAGAGTTTTTAGAGGAAAGGATCCTCTGGTCAATGGAGCTTTACTCTGTCAAATACCAATATAGTGCTCTCAACTTAAAGAGAGGAACAGGATGGAGTTGAAGCCCCATCAGGAAGATAATTGGAACTTCTTCAACTGAAAGAGCTGTAGTCAAATATAGGGTGCCTAGGAAAGCAGTTGTAGTAAGAGAGAAAAAGCATAGTAGAGGTGGGTGGTGTATGACCTAGTTCTAGTCTGTAGCTGGGTTTTTTGCTTGTCCCTGGAATGTTTTTTTAAAATCAGGAGCTCTCATGTAAAACTCTGCATTTCTGGCTTCTCTTGAAAAATCAAAAGATCTGACAACATGTATGGGCCCAAATGTTCATATGGCAAAAGTCTGTTCTTACTGAGCAGCAGCTGCAACATTTAAACAGGACGTGTGCCTTCTGGTTCGGTACAGTCCCAGAGGAAGGGCTGTGGTGACCAAGGAGGTTGAGGGTGGGGAACCTCAGGAGCTCTTGGTAGTGACTATTTGCCAATCAGTATGAAAGCATTTCAATGTTTTAAAAAACTGATATGGCCATAACCATACACACTGGCTGAATGTGATGGTGAGGGATGAAAGTTAAGGAGGATGGTGATGTGGGTCCTCTGAAAGAGAAGTGTGAACAGAAGAATCAAAGGCAGAATATGAGTAGTCTTCAGTGTCAGGCCAAGGAGGTTCCCCTGGCTGGATTTCATGAGGAGAAGGGAGCAGGTGAGAACAGGTAACTACCACACTGAGTTACAGATGTCTTGCATATATGTTATCCTTTCAAAAATCCCTGTATGACACAGATAAGGAAATTGAGGTCCAAGAAGGCTACATAACTTATCTTAGGTCATACAGCTCTTAAGTGGTTGAAGTAGGATTTAACCAAGGTTTATTTTCCTCCAAATACTGTTAGGTAGGAGAAAATAGCACTTGTCCTATGGCAGTCTAATTAGTCATATGTCATGAGCACTCCATGGCCAAAGAGTTCATGTCAGTGGGAAGACGTTGGCTAAGAAGAAGTTCACACTTGTAGCAACTAACATCTTGGTTATGAGTATTGTTTGGATTGGGGGTGTGGAGGGTGGGGGAGACTTGCGAGTACTAGTATTTACCTGAGTGGTTATTTTTATGGGTTTTTTTTTTTAGAGGCTCTTTCAATGTTCTGTAGGATCATAATAACCATGAGCATATTCTGATTAGGTCAAAGAGTCTCAGAAGAGTTTAAAGTTAATGACACCTCTTTGGCTTCTACTACATTTGAATCACCTATAGAACCCCGTGCTTGTGTCTTCCTTGTTCTCACTTAGCAGAAGACAGGGTAGCTAACCAGTTAAGCTAGCCCTGTGTCCCCTAAATCCGTTTCAGCTCAACTCTAGCCTCTAAAACATTTTAGATTAATTTCCAGGACCATTGGTTCCAAATGGAAAGTTTCCTTCTCTTAGGCTCCTTTCATACTAGTAATTTCCAATTAAAAGTATTTATTGAATGCTTGCTAAATTTATATAAAAATATAAAAATAAATAATCACGTTTACCTCTTCATTGAGAAGTTAAACTTGGGATGTGTATGTACAGAGCGTGGGTGTTGGGTCAATAATATAAGCAACTAAATATAATTTAGGGTGGAATGAAAAAACTGCTCTAATGAGCATTGCCAGATTTGGGGGGAAAGTAGATGACCAATTAAATCTGCATTTCAGATAAACAAATTTTTAGTACAAATATGTCTCAAACATTGCATAGGGCTTGTATTCTATTTGGCAACCAATCTAAAGAGAATTTTAATCCAAGCGCTAAGGAAGAGAGCATTGTTGTGCAAGCTCTCCATTCAGATGTGGGGAGACTGGAGAAATCTTCTGAGAAGTGGTGATATTTGCCCTAGACTCAGCATCTGTCCAGCTCCATAGTGACAAGCCATATTTATTTTTTTTTTAAGATTTTTATTTATTTATTTGACAGGCAGAGATCACAAGTAGGCAGAGAGGCAAGCAGAGAGAGAGGAAGGGAAGCAGGCTCCCTGCTGAGCAGAGAGCCAGATGCGGGGCTCTATCCCAGGACCCTGAGACCATGACCCAAGCTGAAGGCAGAGGCTTAACCCACTGAGCCACCCAGGTGCCCCACAAGCCATATTTCTTTCCAGAGGATGTCATAATACTGCATTCTTGGAATTCCCATTGAATTAAAATATTCATGAGTTACCACTTATAATGTTGAATGAGGTTGTCCTCCTAAGAATTATTTCTATGGATTGTTACAGAGCTGAAAACAATGTATTATCAAATGCTTTAAATTTCATAAGACAAAGTTTTTCACAAGTGCATAAATGTTTGTTTAGGAGAAAGGTGAGAAATACTAAATATTTTAATTATAAAACATAATGGGGGTACCTGGGGGGTTCAATTGGTTAAGGTCTGATTCTTGGTTTTCACTCAGGTCTTGATCTCATGGGTTGTCATATCAAGGCCCATGTAGGGCTCTGTGCTCAGTGGGGAGTCTGCTTGAAATTGTTACCTTCTGCCCCTCCCCACCATGCGTGCGCACGCGCGCGCGCACACACACACACACACACACACACTCTTTCTCAAATAAATCTTACAGATTAATAAATAAAACTTTAAGTTGTTACCTCTGATGTCATCCATATGTCAAAACCATCATTTTCATCCAGAATATCAGGCACAATAGGAATCAAAGATACAAAGCGAGCAATGAGGTCCTAGAATAATATTAACTAACATTTATTAAGTGCATACTATATGCCCATCACCAAGCACAGTGTTTTAAGTGCAATATCATCACATTTTAGTGTATCCCACAAGCCCTTCAAGTACATACTATTATTACTTTTGTTTTACATAAGAGGAAACAAAAATAGAGTGCTAAGATAACTTTCCCACAGTCACAGAGCTAACACAATGTATGGAGTCTCTGGGAATAAGCCCAAGTTAGCCTGACTCCAGAGAATGCCTGTTAACCATTACACTTCACTGTAATAAATTATTAAAATGTTAACATGATAGATATTACATATATACCTTAAGTTACAACTGTTACAAAATTTTTTGGAAAGATATTGAAGAAGAGCAAAAGTTTGATTTGCTTTTAGGTTCCAGATCTATCAGAATTATTTTTTATTAATATAAGCTTGTTACAAACTGTTGAAGCAGGAAAATTTTGGTGCCCTATTCCCCCTATAGGGCTGGAGAGAAAGGCTCAGACTAAAGTAGGAAAGGAGAAAGGGATACAAATAATGAGCCAACACAGGCAGTTTACCAATATTTTCACTGATTTATAATAGCCATCACTTATGCATAATGACCTCCTGCACTGGTAGGAGGAAACTGGTCATGTTTCTGACTTCATGCAATTGAACATGGTTCATAGTCCTTCATAAGCAAGGTTCCTAAGAGTTATATTCTTTTTAAAAAAAGAAAAGATTGTTTTTGAAATAAATCTATAGTATATTATTATCTCCTTGGACTTTGGACAATAAGAAACAGACAGGAAGAAACTTGTGATGGAAAGGCAGAGTGAAGCAAAAGGCAACCTAAATAAGACTTTTGATTTTATCCTGAAGAGTCCAGCTGAGGGAGCTTTATAGTGGACAAATAAAATATTCTGAAGTGAACCAACTGAGTCAATCAAACCTGAATAAACAAAAGATACAAGCAATTGTTCATGAATGCCCTTTAAGCAAAGCTAATTTTTTTCTCAAAGAGGAGACTTATATTTTTGATTTCATATATTCCTTTATCAAACTAGAAGGAGGTTTTGAGTACCTAGTGAATAAATCTTCATTTTATATGAAATTCAATTTCGAGTATATGTCTCTCTTGTCAGCTGGTAAATAGATATGCATAAAGAAAAAGTCACATAGGGATGGAGTGGGAAGTGTTATGTTGGCAGTTTACAGAGAAAAATAGAACATAGTTTCTTCATTCTCACATATAGTGAGAAGCTATCCTGTGAGAAGCAATGCTTAGAAGGACACATTTCCTTAGAAATGTAATTTGGAATTTTTCCGTGTCATCTTTCAAAATTTGGTAGAAATGTTACAAAGCTAGTGTGGTCACATGAACTGGTGTAGCAACAGTGACTCTAGTCCGAGGGGGTAGAAATGAAGGGAATCTAGAAGAAATATTCCCCCTCATCTGGGGCTCAGGAGGACATACTGCAACATAGACGGTTTCTCTCTCAGGAAACTGTCTTTGAAAGCAAAACAATTTTAGTAAGAAGGTTATATTCAAAGTTAATATAAAAAATAAATAAATGTAAATTAAGATTGACAAAAAATGTTCTAAAATTTACTATGGTGATGGTTGCACAACCCTGTGAATATACTAAAAACCAATGAATTGTACATCTTAGATGCATGAGTTCTTTGTAATATGAATTATATATCAATAAAGCTACTAAAATATGTATCTTACAAGTGTTGCATCAGAATCATGAAGAAACATATCCAGGAGTTGCTGAGGTGGATTTAATGCCTTGATATATCTTGTTACTAAGATCTGAATCCCTTCACTGTTGAAGACAGTAGTTGTAATTCTTCGGTTTGGAAACATTGTCTTACAAGTTTTTTTAAAAATCTGTGCTCTCTCCAAAACATCGGTTTGATCTGAAAACTGGAATAAAGTTCAAAATATTTTGACACTGTACCATGTTGTTCCCATAGGAAAATATAAAAAACCAATGTTCATTTTCACCAGCTCTGAAATTATTATTACTGGTTTTTAAGAACAGTTTCTACTTCTTTAGTAGCACACATAAAAACAATTCAATGCAAAACCTACCTTGTCTAGTTCTGGATTACAGATGACATGTGATATCTGAGGTTCAATGGTAGCAAAAATATTTAAGAAGGTACAGTCTTTTAAATTCTGTCCATTAAAATCTTCTTTAGGAGACACGTAAGTTTTACTCCAAGTATACCCAAGCAAAACTGGTGGAATATTTACTTGAAATGTTCCACTAATCTGAAAGAATATATGGGTATAATAGATTCTACATGAAGAAAACATACATCTGCAGGTACAGTACAGCCCGTTCCAGTCTTCTTCAGAGGAGACAACAGGCTTGCATGGGTACGTACGTGCTGGTTCTATGCACCTGTGCAATGATGATCAGGTTCTCCATGGTGGTCTATATTCACAGCACCTTGACACCCTGAGTCCCTGACTAATATGCACTATGTGGAGAGGGCATACGTTAGAAAGGGATGACACGAGGGTGCAGGTGACCCTAACAGAATGATAGAAGTTCTTAGAAGATCCAATTCAGGCTCAGAGAAGACACTAAAAGACCACATTACATTTTACATTAGGTCTAGAAAGAGAAGAAAAAATATAACAGCAGGAAGGACAACCCACAGGTCCACATGGAGGAGGGCTCTCCTGTGTGTGTATGTTTGTGTGTGGAGGTAGGAGCTGATTTACAGTAATAATAACTAATAGTAATAGCTAGTAGGTATTGAGGACTTACTGTGTGCAAAACACTGTGCCTAATACTTGATACAGATCATATCATTCAATGAAGTAGATATGGCTCTTATCTCCATTTTCCAGATAAGGAAACTGAGGCTCACAGAATTTAAGTAATTTGTGCCAACTCAGATAGCTAATGAGGTCTGTCCATGCTGAAGTTCACATTGTCAACTACCACTCTATCCTAGAGTCTGGCCTGAGACTGGGAGATATCCAGAGATTTACAGATGTAGGAAGCCCTGTATCTCTAACAACTTAAATCTCTATTGCTGGGGTGCTTGGGTGGCTCAGTCGGTTAAGCGTTTGCCTTCGGCTCAGGTCATGATCCCAGGGTCCTGGGCTGGAGCCCCACCTCGATCTCCTTGCTCAGTGGGGAGTCTGCTTCTCCCTCTGCCCTTCACCCCACTTGTGCTCTCTCACCACAACCCTGCCCCCTCGTGTTCTCTCGCTCTTGCCCTCTCAAATAAATACATAAAATATTTAAAAAATAATAATAAATCTCTATGGCTCTTTGTTTGCAGCCCTGTACTTGCAAGATGCTCCCGTGTGACCCATTATGTAATCATTTCTCCTCTCCTCCCTTAATATTCATTCTGTCCTTCTTTCTCACCAACGGTTTTAGGCAGCAAGACAGGCACATAGTGGCCAAGTCACATAACTATAAGAAGTCTGCCAGGATTTTCTGAGAAAGTGTCTGCTTTCCTGATACAGGCAGTGCCCCTTCTTGCTTCACCCTGCTCTTGTCTACAACATGAATACGAGGTGGAGGTCCATTAAAGAATTTGCAGTTATGAGGGTGAAAGGTACATGATATTTATGTGATATGATGATACTCTTGAGCTGCTGCACTGTCATCCAGACTTCTTTTTAGGTGAGACAAATAGACCCCTTGCATCACTGTTAGGTTTTCTGTGGCAAATGGCTGAATGCATTGCTAATACACACATAACTCCTTCTGAGTCAAATACCTTCTTGTGTTTGACAAACCATTTTTAAGGACTGGATTCAAAAGTTATCTCTTCTGTAAATACTTTCCTTTCATTCTCCTCCTCACACCCCTCTTACTCACCCCTGACTCCTATGAATACCCAGCACTCCTTCTCCAAGCCAGGAAGAGCAAGGTACTCCCTACTGTATATTCTCATAGCGCCTATCTCGTGCCCCTATCAAAGCACTACAGCATTACTAGGTTGTGCTAAAGTATTAGTTTTCTTCTATAGACAGTGAGCTCCTTGAGGTAGAAAATGCATTTCTGAAACTTCTGTGTCTGGCATAGCTCTGTAAGAAAGTAACAAAGCCTAAAATGGAGTCTAGGCTGGGGTTTTTATATTTTGCTGGACTTGAAGCATACTTGTGCTACATAACAGGAGAGCCCTTTGGGGATATCACAGAGACAGGTGCTAATCATCAGTCTCACCATCATCAAGAAACAGTCCCGAGAAGTTGAAGCTCCTGGAACCCATGGTCACAAAGCAACATCATTAATCATTTATCATTAATCAAAGAACATTTGTGAGTCTGGTCCTAAAAAACTATTATATGTAAATGTGTTGCTTTAAGACCTGAGGCTAGCTTTGTTGCTCTTTATCAGTGAATACTCTAAAGATAGAATAAATAAATTTATGGGTGTCTCCTTTTCTAGAGACAGCTAAAACATTTAAATACTGCAACATCCTAATGGCACTCAAACACAAGATCACTTTAACTGACCTACCAGTCTGCCAATCACGGAATCTGATTCAAAGACAACAAACAGTAAGTTTTTATTAACCAGAGGTAAAAACTCAGAATAATTAGCAAATAATCATTTTCTATTACCTCAGATTGTTGCAGAAGAGCCGAGAAAGGGAAGACCATCGATCCGAGCCAATTCTTTCTTACATGTGAATGACTACTGCAGCTCTTGAAATAGGGATCCTTTTAATATGAATAATTTTTCTATTACTTACTTTATACCATGTGATGAATAACTTCACAAACTTGCACGTAAGTATTAAAAAATCACTTTTTCTTTTTAAAAGAATATTTTTCTCTCTTTAAAAGATAATTGATGGGGCACCTGGGTGGCTCAGTGGGTTAAAGCCTCTGCTTTTGGCTCGGGTCATGATCCCCGGGGTCCTGGGATAGAGCCCCGAGTCGGACTCTTTGCTCCGCGGGGAGCCTGCTTCCTCCTCTCTCTCCCTGCCTGCGTCTCTTGCCTACTTATGATCTCTGTCTGTCAAATGAATAAATAAAAATCTTTAAAAAAAATAAAAGATAATTGACTATTTAAAGCAAAATAATGACCTGTTATGGAGCCGATGGCCTATGTACGGCTATTTACATTATTGTAATAGATATACTCTGTGCAGCAAACTTTGAAAATACACTAAAGAATACAAAGAATAAAACTTACCTTAACCCTGAAGACATCACCACCATTAACAACGTTTTAAGATATTAAATGGAAGTGAAATATCTCTCAATGATGAGGACAAACTCAAAGAGAATAGCATCATGGATGCTGGATCAGTGAGAAAAGTAGACTTAGAGTGGAAGTCTGATGGCTGATATAACATGGTCAAAAAGAAGCAGGTTTGCTGACATGGCTAAGTAATTTAAGTGCATAACATGTCTATTGGAAACAGGTGACCCCCAAGGCTACCTCATTAAGCCCTTAAGACCATGCAATTCAGTTTTCTCTTATTTACCAAACAGTCTTCTGAGCCCAGATCAGTTTTTAAGAAAGTTTTCTCTATCAAGGAGTGATTGCACTGATAGACCAATTCTGGCTGCTTGGTATATTATGTTTCTTATGCTAGTTGACAGATTGTTTATTTTCCCCAAGATCCTGATAGCCTTTATCATAGGAATTTCAGATTTGCTATATTGGTTTGATTTCCTTTCTTTCCTAGCCCCACTTTAGCCTTGGATAGAGCTTGCCTGACACTTCCAGGACCTTGTCATTAAAGAAGTAAACAACAGGACATCCCGTTAAAGTAAACCATCCATCTGTTGTACTAAGAGAAATTAATCATTTTGGCCTGTTTAGAATATTATGATTGATTCTAGGCATGCTTAAGCCCCATCATGGTACAAATTGGGAAAAGGAAATTGTGGTAGTTAATTTTACTTGTCAACTTGACTGGGCTAAGGGATGCCCAGATATGGTAAACATTCTCTCTGGGTATGTCTGTGGGGATGTTACTCAAAAGAACAGCACTTGAATCAACAGACTGAGTAAAAATTAGCCCTCATCAATGTGGACAGAAATCATCTTATCCTTCTGAGGGCCTGAAGAGAACAAAAAGGTAAAGGAAGGGCAAATTCTCTTTCTTCTTGAGTTGGAACATCCATCTTCTGCTCTCAGACATCAGAGTTCCTGGTTCTCAAGTGCTTTTGGACTTACACCAGCAGTCTCCCTGTCCTCAGGCCTTTGGACTCAAATTGAACTATAGCGCTTGCTTTTCTGGTTCTCCAGATTGGGATGGCATATTGTGGTATATCTCAGCTTCCATAATCCCATGAGCCAATTCCCATAATAAATCTCCATATATATATATATGTGTATACACACACACACACATACACACATACATATATATCATAAAAATAAGTGATTCTGTTTCTCTGGAGAATACTAATACAAAGATAATTAAAGGTGGGAGAGGGAACATATGCCATGTATATGGGATTGAAAGATCAATATTATAAAGATGTCAATTGTAATCGAATGGATCTATGTATTCAATCCATCCTAATAAAAATCCTAGCAGGTTTTGTCTTGTTTTTGGCAGTCATAAAGCTGACTCTATTATTTATATGGAAATACAAAGAGCTAAGAATAGCCAAAGCAATCTTGAGGAAGGAAAAAAAGCTGGAAAACTTAGGTTTCTAGATATCAAGATTTATAGCAAAGTTTTAGTAACTAAGACAGTGTGGTATCTATGTAAGGATAGATAACAGATCAATAGGACATAATAGAGAATCCAAAAATTAACCCACATTTATACAGTCACCAGATATACAACAAAGGGTGATTCTGTAGTGCAGTGGGGGAGGGGATGATTCTTTCCATAAGTGATGCAGGGTCAGCTGAGTAGTCTTATGGGAAAAAAAGTACTCTTGAACCTCTACCTCACAGACACATAAAAATCAATTCTGGTTGGATATTAAATATAAATGTGAAAGATAAAATGATTCAACTTTTAGGAGTAACAACAAGATAATATCTTCATGACCTTAAGTCAGCAATATTTCTTAAAGAGGACCCAAAAAAGCACCACTACTGCATTGTAATATATAAAATCAATATTTTTTTGTTCATCAAAAGACACATTAAAAAATTTAAAAAGACAAGCCGGCATGGGAAAAATACTTAGAAAGTGTATATCGGACAGAGCACTCATATCCAGAGTATACACAGAACTGCTAAAAATCAGTGAAAAAAAAAAAAACCTGGGCAAAATACTTGAACACATCTTTCACAAAAGAAGGTATCAAAATGGTCAATAAACATAGAAAATGGTGCTCAATTTCATGAGTAGTCATTAAAATGCAACTTAAAACTGTAAGGTGATACTATTACTTTCATTAGTATGTTTGAAATGAAAAAATCAGACAATGCTAGGTAACGACAAGGATGTGGATCAGTCAGAACTCTCATAACCCGGTGGTGGAAATATGAATCACCACGAACATTTTGGAAAGTACTTGGCATTAAACTACTAAAGCTGAGCATATGTGCAATCTAAGAGCTAGCAATTTTACTCTTACATACACTTCCAACAGAAATGCATAATTTCCCCACAAAACATCCAATTATATTTACATCAGTGTTAAATGTAAGAGCTGACAACTAGAAAGAAGCAAATTATCCATCAGTCATAGAATGTGTAAAAAAGTCGTATACTCCTGCAATCATATATCATACATCTGTGAGAATCAATGAGTAATATTACAGATGACTCCCACAAACAATGTAGAGAGAAATAAGCCACTCACAGATGGATGCATACTGCACAAGATTTCAACCATACAAAATTTAAAAATAAGTAATACCTAATCTATGTTGTTAGAAGCTAGGATAGTGTCCATCGACAGATAAAGAAGATGTGATATACACACAGACACATACACACATATGCACGTGCAATGGAGTATTACGCAGCCATCAAAAATGATATCTTGCCATTTGCAACACCATGGATAGAACTAGAGGGCATTATGCTAAGCGAAATAAGTAAATCAGAGAAAGACAATTATCATATGATCTCACTGATATGTGGAATTTAAGAAACAAACCATAGGGTCATAAGGGAAGAGAGGAAAAAATGAAATAAGATGAAACCAGAGAGGGAGATGCACTGTAAGAGACTCAGTCTTAGGAAACAAACTAAGGGTGGCTGTAGGGGAAGGGGGTAAGTAGGTGATGGACATTAGGGAGGGTATGTGTTGTGGTGAGCGGTGTGTATTGCATAAGACTGATTGATAAATCACAGATCTGTACCCCTGAAACAAATAATAGATTATATGTTAATTAATTGAATTTAAATTTTTTAAAAAGCTAGGATAGTTACTCATGGGGAGGAAGCAACTTGGAGAGAGCACAAAGAGGCTTCGGGGGTGATACTAGCAATATTTGGTTTCATGTTCTGAAGCAATGATAGTTTTTTTCCTTTTTAGCCTTTTGTCTCTACTATTTATTTTCTCTTGGATAGAAAGCAAGATGTTTGCCAGAATAAGTTTGTCAATACAAATATAATTAAGAAACCTAGAATTGAGTCTCTAGCATCTGAATAATCTAAACTTAACTGAAGTGGTCTGCGAACTTTAGAAAAGCATATAATTAAAATTAAACTTCAAAAAAATATTTTAAAGAGTTACATTTTTCAAAAATCATAGTACCAATTATTAAAAATCACAAAAGCACTTTGGTTACAATGCAATAAAACTAGAATTTATTTTTCTAAGATTTTATTTATTTATTTGAGAGAAAGAGTGAGAGCACAAGCAAGGAGAGTGGCAGAGGGAGAGGAAGAAGACTCCCCACTGAGCAGGGAGCCCCTGAACCAGGGCTCAATCCCACGACCCTGGGATCATGACCTGAGCCAAAGGCAGACACTTAACCCACCAGGACCCCTAAAAACTAGAATTTAAAATCAAAACTTTACATTAGAGTCACTCAAACATTTGGAAATATAAGAACATAGTATTAAGTAACTAGTAGGTCAAGAAAGATAAATGTAATAAAAATACATAGAAAATAACACAAAATGAAAATAACCTAACATAAAAGATCTAGTCTAAGATATTTTAGATATAAATTCATGGCCTCAAAATATTACCACTACTATGTAAGAGAGATTGATTAAAAATTCATTTTGGTCCACTCTTTCATTCCCAGTGCTAAAAATAGGCCACATGTCTGTGAGACTTCCAAGTCCTCTGCTTCCTGCTAACAAGTTAAATAACGAAGGGAAAACCCACAGGAAGTAAGAAATAGTTGATAGCAGGAAGAAAAAATACACAGGGAAAAGAGGAAAATCAAGGCATGGAAAAAAACTAGTTTTTAAAGAATAGTGATGGATGATAAACTAAAACCTTCTTTCAACTGGGTGGTCAACTTGGGACTCATTCTAGGTCTGGTCTTCTTTGAGAAAATGGAATGTTTGAGCCTATCATTACCTTGTAACCCAGTGCATGAGAGGAAGGCAAGAATACAGGCCAGGCCCTTTCCTTTCCTAAAGAGCATGCCAACGTTGTCACATATGTCTGATACCTGAAGCGTATGGATTCCATTCACTAACAACACAAAGCACTTATAAGAACTGAACTATTAGTCAACTACAATTGTGGTCAAACGATCATTGAGATAATGCACTTCTGAAAGAGAAAGTCTGTTAGGCATTCTTTTGGGTTTCCCAAGTTCTACCTATCACCAGTTTAGATATTCAGGAACTACTCAGCTTAACTCCTTGGAGAATAGCCATCACCAGGGCACCTGGGTGGTTCAGTCTGTTAAGCGTCTGCCATTAGCTCAGGTCATGATCCCAGGGTCCTGGAATTGAGCCCTGCATTGGGCTCGCTGCTTAGCAGAGAGCCTGCTTCTCCCTCTCTCTCTGCTTCTCCCTCTCCCTCTGCTTCTCCTCAGGCTTGTGCACTCTCGCTCTCTATCAAATAAATAAATGAAATCTTAAAAAAAAAATAGCCATCACCAAATTACACCTCAATATTTTTACCTTCAGCCTTTATAAAGAATTGATAGAAAATATTTTAATAAGAATGTGTCTGCATTTCCTGGAAAATTGAACTGGAAGACATTGACATTATGTTTCTTAGTAGTTCTTAGAGAAGTCTCATTCCTGAACCGTACCAAAAGGTCTCGTTCAACTTTTCTCCCTCTGATCCCCAATCCCTCCAGACAGAATTAGTTGCTCCTCCAACTAATTGCCATAAGATTTGATGGGCATTTATATTAGAGCATGTAATCAGAGTCCCCAAAGAGGGACTCTATTATACCTCTATAATAGTTCTGCATCTTCATACTTTTGCTGCCAAGCTTAGTAGGAGGGAAGATAACATTTATTTGAGAGCTTGCACTAAGCGTTGTTATGAGCTTTCATGGATCTATGAGGAAGACATTCAGTAATTTTAAAAATTTGATTGAAAAGGGGCGCCTGGGTGGCTCAGTTGGTTAAGCGTCTGTTTTCAGCTTAGGTCAGGATCTGGGGTCCTGGGACGGAGCCCCACATCAGGCTCCCTGCTCAGTGGGGGTGTGTTTATCCCTCTCCCTCCTCTCCCCCATCCCCCTCATGTTTTCTGCTTGGGATTCCCCCCCCACTTCCCCCTGTTCATGTGCATACACACATATGTGCTCTCTTTCTCTCAAATAAACAAATAAAATCTTTTAAAATAAATAAATAAAATCTGATTGAATAGAACTGAGTTTTAATCCTATGAATAATTTGGCACCTTTGGCAGAAGTAGTTTATTTTCTTTGATCAGACAGTGAGAAATATATAACCCATTTTCATTTTGTTTCATTTATCTTGGCTACCAGGAAGCTCACACTCAAATGTTATGTTTAAATGCAGAAACCTGCTTCTCCCAAATTCTTGGTATATTTACCCCTCCTCCTCCTATATGTGTTTTATGATCTCTGCTATTTTTTAACTGACTTGCCATATGTTTGATTTTATTTCGTGTTACCCCAAATCCTTTTTAGAAAATGCTGGAAATAGACACCCTCTAAAAGCAAATTTACAAATATGTTACTAGATTTCATTCAGTTTGACTGCAGAATCAGTTCAACAGTATTATAATTATTCTAATTTACCTCATGTTTTTCAATAATCATTTCATCAAAGATGTTGATATATATATTATCTTTTATTTTAGATAAGCTTGAGAAGCTATAATCATGCCCAGGTGAGCTGTAAATAAGAAAAACATATGTAAATGCTTAATTTATTTTATGAGAGCATTATACATAAAGAACCATAAAATTACTTGTTCTTTACTTTTATAAAGTATAAGCTAAGAAAAAGCTATGTGTTTTGCAGATGACTGTTATCTTTCATTAAAGACAGTATGCGGTTTGTAATTTATCTTGTCTCTCTCTTAAGGTAATTTGCATGAAAAATAACAATACTTAAATTTCAAGCAGAAAGACTTTCACTATAGCCATCCATTGCAAACAAATTATCCAAAGTATGGTGTATTAAGATTTTCCAAAAACCTTAAACTCTGCTACTTTCTGCTAGCTCCCATATATAGTTAAACTGCTCTTTTGCTCTCAGCTAAGAAATACAACTTTAACTACAGCACTTATTCTCTTTCCCATATTTATTTTCTCCAACTAGAAATTGGGATAGTGGGATGCATTGTGCAAGCTGTCTGTTGATGGCTTACTTGATTGGACACATTTTTGGAGCTTCCTTCACTCTTAGCTCTAGCTTGTGCATGGAAACTCGAACCTTGATCAAACTTCTAACAGCTAAGAGAAGTTAAATAACTTGCTTAAGGTAATGCCACCTGCAAATGACAAAGCTTGTATGTGAACTCAGTTCCAACTGACTCAAAAGGCCAGGCTCTTTTCACTATACCATCTGCCATTGATATTGCTTATTGAAGCTTGTTGCTAAGGAAGCAACTATCTCAAGGGATCTCCAAAAGCTTGCATAACTTTCAAGACCTACAGCCAGTGACAATGAAAAATATTAGCTGATATTAGAGAACAATTTTAAGTTGAATTTTCCTTATTTTTTAAGTGATAAAATGACTTCCCTACCCTGCTCTTCAAGAGTTCCCTTTCATGTTGCAAAGCCTTAAGATAGGACAGAAGAGGCAATGAACATTTACAACACTATGCTGGCAGGAAGAATGCTAACTGTCATCCTCCAGACATTTTTTAGTGTGTCAACTCAGTATGTCCCTTAAATCACTCAAGTCCTGCATTGTCTTGCACTTTATATTCTACGAAAAGCTCATTCAAATTTCACCACAATTTCTCCTCCAAAGTAGAGCTCGCAAGGCTAATTACTATATACTGTTTACTATTATTCTCTATCCCATTTGCATGTGGTTTTTATTCACAAAGAACCAAAAGTGTAACTGAATGGTGTGTCTTAGCTGAACCCTCTGATCTACTTAATTATACTCTAAATGTGTTCTTGGTGTATCTTGCTGCTATAACTGCAAGAATGCAAATACTCTACAGCCTCCTTCTCTTTAGTTCACTTATAAGTTTATTTATCTTATTGACTACTGTGTGTTCTCCTAAATCCATTTATTTAATACAGAGACACCATCAAAGAATAATGCAAACAGGAACCACATGATCTGCAGAACTTGAGAGAGCTGAACAAGGTTGACAAGAGAAGGGGGACAGGGCACCAGGACAAGAGAAAGGACTTTGATAATGGATGTAGTTGATAGTTCTTTATATTCTTTCACTCCAGTGAGAGCTAAAGATACTTAGAAAATGGCTAATTGAGTTTGGAGAACAATATTGAGTTTTAGGTTTCAAAAATTTGTCTTGATCAACATACTTTATTTCCAATAACAAAAGCCTACTTATATAGCTTTTATATCAAATATAAATCTTGAGAAAGAAGAACAAAGCTGGAGGCATCCAACTTCCTGATTTCAAAATATATTACACAGCTACAATAATCAAAATAGGATTATAACTGGCACAAAGATAAGACATGTAGACCAATGATATAGAAAAGAGAGTCCAGATATAAATCCCTGCATCTACATCAGGACAACTGGTCTTTGACAAGGATGTCAAGCATACATAATGTTGAACTAATAGTCTCTTCAACAAATGGTGTCAGTAGAACTATCAACATGGAAAAATAATAAAATTGACCCTTATTTTAGGCCATACACAAAAATCGATTCAAAATAGATTAAAGACTTAAAATGTAAGTAAGATCCAAAACTATAAAGCTCCTAGAAGAAAACACAAGGAAAAAGCTTCATGGGATAGGTTGTGGCAAAGATTTCATTCCACAGATATGACACCAAAGTATGGGCAACAAAAGTAAAATAAACAAGTAGAACTTATCAAACTCTACATCTCCTGCACAGCAAACAATCAATAGAGTGAAAAGGCAGTCTATAAATGAAAGAAAATTTTTGGAAACCATATATATTATAAAGGGCTAATCTCCAAAATATACGAGGAACTCATACAACTCAATAGTAAAAATGTTAACAACCCAGTTTTTAAAATAGGCTGAAACTTGAATAGACATTTCCCAAAGAAGATCTACAATGACTGACATGTATTTGAAAAAATGCTTGGGGTACCTGGCTGGCTCAGTCAGTAGAGCACATGACTCTTGATCTTAGGGGTTGTAAGTTTGAGCCCCACGTTGGGTGCAGAGATTACTTAATAAAATCTTCTTTAAAAATGCTCAATAATTGCTAACTAATAATAAAATGCTTGCTAATAATCAGGGAAAGGCAGCTCAAAACAACAGTGAGGTATCACCTCACACCTATCAGAATGACTATTACAAAAAAAAGATGAAAAGTATTAGTAAAGATTTGGAAACTGGAACTACACACTGTTGGCAGGAATGCAAAATAGTGCAGCTGCTATGGAAAACAGTATGGAGGTTCCTCAAAAAATTAAAAACAGATTTACCATCTGATCTGGCAATCTTATTTCTGGGAATCTATCCAAAGAATTCAATCAGGATCTGAAAGAGATGCTAGCATTCCTATGTTCATTTGTAACACTATTCACAATAGTCAAGATGGAAGAATGAAACTCGAACATTCTCTTACACCATACACAAAGATAAACTAGAAATGGATAAAAGACCTCAGTGTGGGGCAGGAATCCATCAGAACCCTAGGAGAGAACATAGTTAACCTCTTCAACATCAGCCACAGCAACTTCTTTCAAGATATGTCTCCAAAGGCAAAGGAAACAAAAGTGAAAATGAAATTTTGGGACTTCATCAAGATCAAAATCTTCTGCACAGCAAAGGAAACAGTCAACAAAACAAAGAGGCAACCCATGGAATGGGAGAAGATATTTGCAAATGCCAATACAGACAAAGGGCTGATACCCAAGATCTATAAAGAACTCCTATAAAGAACTCAACACACACAAAACAGATAATCGCATCAAAAAATGGGCAGAAAGGCACCTGGGTGGCTCCGTGGGTTAAGACCTCTGCCTTGGGCTCAGGTCATGATCCCAGGGTCCTGGAATTGAGCCCTGCATCGGGCTCTTTTCTCAGCGGGGAGCCTGCTTCCCCCTCTCTCTCTGCCTGCCTCTCTGCCTACTTGTGATCTTTGTCTGTCAAATAAATAAATCTTTTTAAAAAAATCTTTTAAAAAATTGGGCAGAAGACATGAGCAGACACTTCTCCAAAGAAGACATACAATGGTTAACAGACACATGAAAAATGTTCATCATCACTAGCCATCAGGGAGACTGAAATCAAAACCACATTGAGATACCACCTTACACCAGTTAGAATGGTCAAAATTAACAAGACAGTAAAAAACATGTGTTGAAGAGGATGTGGAGAAAGGGGAACCCTCTTACACTGTTGGTGGCAATGCAAGTTGGTGCAGCCACTTTGGAAAACAGTGTGGAGATACCTTAAGAAATTAAAAACAGAGCAACTGCAGGGCCATATAGTTGCCAAACTGTGGAAAGAACCAAGATGCCCTTCAGCGGATGAATGGATAAAGAAGATATAGTCCATATATACAATGGAGTATTATGCCTCCATCAGAAAGGATGAATACCCAACTTTTGTATCAACATGGACGGGACTGTTAGAGATTATGCTGAGTGAAATAAGTCAAGCAGAGAGAGTCAATTATCATATGGTTTCACTTATTTGTGGAGCATAAGGAATAACACGGAGGACATGGGGAGATGGAGAGGAAAAGTGAGTTGTGGGAAATTGGAGGGGGAGATGAACCATGCGAGACTGTGGACTCTGAGAAACAAACTGAGGATTTGGAGGGGAGGGGGTTGGGTGAGCCAGGTGGCGGGTATTATGGAGGGCATGTATTGCATGGAGCACTGGCTGTGGTGCATAAATAATGAATTCTGGAACACTGAAAAGAAATTTAAAAATTTTTAAAAAGGTCAAAAAAAAAGTCAAGATGGAAACATCCTAAATGTCTGTTGACAGATGAATGGATAAAGATACAATGAAATAAATACTTTTATTTACCATTAGAAAATAAGAAAATTCTACAGTACTTGATAATACAGATGAACCTTGAGGATATTATGCTAAGTGAAATAAACCAATAAACCAGTCACAGAAAGACAAATACTGCATAATTCCACTTTCATGAGACGTCTAAATTAGTTAAATTCATAAAATCAAAGAGTGGAATATTGGTTGTCAGGGGCTGGGAAAAGGGAAATGGGGAGTTTCTCATCAATAGGCATAAAGTTTCAGTTAAGAAAGATGAATAAGCTCTAGGGGTCAGCTGTACAACATTTTACCTATAGTCAACTATAATATACTGCATACTTTAAAATCTGTTAATAGGGGAGATACCATGTTAAGTGTCCTTTCCAAGCTAACAAAAAATGAATAGAGTTGAGTAAAGCAAATTACCCTCTGTCGTACTGGCTCACTTGATTGTGAGGTAGCCAAGTCCAAAATCTGCAGGGTATACCAGCAGGCTGGAAGCCCAGGGAAGAGTTGCTATTCTCCAGGAGGGAGGTTAAGTCTTTTTTCCATTAAGCCTTCAACTAATTAGATGAGGCCTACCCATATTATATAAAGGGTAAGAGAGAGAAAGACAAAGACACAAAGATACAAGTGTGTGTGCTTGTGGGCACGTGCGCGCGTGCACACACACACACACACCCTATTGATTCTGTTTCTCTGGAGAACCATGATTAATGCAATGATATTCTGGAAAAGGGAAAATCATGGAGACAGTAAAAACATCAGTGGTTGCCAGGTCCCAAGGGAAGGATGAAGGGATAAATAGATGAAGCAGAGAATATTTTTAGGTAATAAAAACTATGCTATATGGTATTAGTGGTGGGTATATGTCATTATATATTTGTCAAAACCCATAAAATATATGACATGAGAAGGAACTCTGAAGTAATGGTTGATAATGATGCATCAACATTGGTTCGTGGATTGTAACAAACATACCACACTGATGCTGAGGAAGGCTGTGTGTGTATTGTGAGAAAGGTATATGTAAGAACTCTCTGTACTTTCTACTCAATTTACTGTGAGCCCAAAACTGTTCTAAAAAATAAAGTCTGTCAAATTTTTTAAGTGGGAAAAAACTCAATCTCATTAGAAATCAGGGAAAGTAAATTAAACCACAATGCAAATATCATTTTAGATCTATAATATTAGAAAAAACAATGTAAAAATACAAAATATTATTGAAGATATGGCATAACATATATTGTGTTGGGAGTGTACATTGGTACAATCATTAGAAAACAGTTTGGTATTATCTAGTAAAGTTGAAGCTAAATTCAATTATAACCTAGCAATTCTACTCCTGGACACACATCCTAGAGCAGAGGTTCTCAAAATATCCCCAACTAAGTAGCATTAGTAACACCTGGGAACTTGTGAGAAAAGGGATTATCAAGACCTACCCAGACCTACTGAATTAGAAACTATGAAGTTGGGCCCAGCAATGTTTTCAGAAGCCATATAAGTGATTCTAATGCACAAAAAAAGTTTGAGAGCTACTGTCTTAAAAACAAACTCTTGCATGTGTGCTCTAGAAGACAAGCACAAGAATGTTCAGAGCAACATTATTTGCAATAACAAAAGATTAAAATAAGCCAAACAGATATCAACAGGAAAAAGTATAAAAATTTATGGCATTTTAGTCCAGCAGAATACTATAAGGGAGTGAAAATAAAAGAAGGAGAGAAAGAAGGGAGAAAAGTAGGAAAGTAGGAAAGAAATGAGAAGGGAGGAAGGATGGGAGGGAGGAAAGTTATGAGCAGGAACACAGATGAATCTCTCAAAATAACTAAGAGTAAACAAACAAGATTGCAAAAGATGATTCAATTTATATAAAGTTGAAACATCCACAAGTGAATAATAAATGGATAGGGATAATACTTATGATATAAACTCATAAAGAGAGGGAATGTTAAACACAAATTAGTGGTTGCTACCTCTAGGGTCAAAGTAAGGGAATATAGTTAGGTACTGGCTTCGTAACAAGTGGGTACTGGCCTTCAAAGGTAATGGTAATATATTTTTTAAGCTGGATGGTAGATACACAGGTATTCATTTATTACTTTTCCACAGAACTTACATTTGCATATATATTATATATGCATATATAATATATATATCAATACCTATGTAAGAACAATTTCATAATTTAAAACTTAAAAAATAAAGCGTATCTCAATTGTTATTTTTCAAGCAATGGCTCAAGAAAACAATTTTGTTATTGCTCTTTTTTTAGAAGCCAAGGAAAAATAGATTCCAACCTACATAAAATCTACTTTAATTTCTTCATTCCAGCATGGGTGAGATCCACTTGCAGTACTGGTTTGGTATACAGTGTGTTGAAAAGAAACTTCCACAAAAGGTTGTACAGTATCCTGAAACACACAATAAATACTGACTAGATTTTTGCACTATTTTTATGTAGTTGATGAAAGGTAGAAGGCCAGGAAATTACTTGTTTACTCGCTGACAACTGGATGGCTTACTCTTTCTTTTTTTTTTTTTTTTGAAAGATTTTATTTATTTATTTGACAGACAGAGATCACAAGCAGGCAGAGAGGCAGGCAGGGAGAGAGAGGAGGAAGCAGTTTCTCCACGGAGCAGAGAGCAGATGTGGGGCTTGATCCCAGGACCTGGGATCATGACCTGAGCCGAAAGCAGAGGCTTTAACCCACTGAGCCACCCAGGCGCCCCTGGCTTACTTTTTCTAATAGCTATTATTCGTTCACTCATTTAATAAACATTTATTGGTCCTATTCAATACCAGATACTCTTCTAGGATTGAAGGATAAATGAAACTTTCCTTAAGGACTTTATAGTCTATCAGGGGAAAATAAACAGGTAAACAAATAATTGCAAATGTGAAAAATAAAAGAAATATATTCAAGTTATAATAGTTACAGGAGAGCCAATAATTAATTTTCTGGAGTAAGGACAAGAAGAATTTCACAGAGAAAACATTCATTGACCTTGAGCTTTGAAACATTAAGTAGTAAGTTTTATGTGGCCAATATTATGGTGCTGTGTGGAGGCCATTCCAGGCAAAGGAAAGCGAAAGAGGCCTTCTAGAAGTAGTGGTATGATATGATACTGTCTTGGGGAGGAAGGAGATGTGGCTGATTGGTAGGTAAGGGCCAGATCATTATAGATTTTTGTAGGCATTCTAAAAGAGCTTGTACCTAATTCTATAGGCCCTGAGAACAGGGGAGCAGGGAATGAGTTGGTTAGGATTACATCTTATGAAGAGTGCCTTCATTGTGTAATAGAAAATCAGCTGGAAGCTTAAGACAGTAGAGATGGAGAGACCAATTAGGAGCCAGTTGCAATTCAGGGCAAACATAATCAAATTTGCACTTCATACAAGTGTTAAGTACTTACCTCATTTAAGATCTCATCTGAAGCTACTGATTTGATTGTTTCTTTATGTCTGAGGCGAGATATTGAGGATTTCAAATAGGTAGGCAGATCCAAGGCTCTTCAGGAAAAACAATATAGAGTTATACACTTCAAATGGTTTTAACAGAGAGGAAGAATTAAGATGGCAGAAGAAGAGTAGGGGCACCTAAGTTTGTTTCATCCCTTGAATACAACTAGATAGCTATCGAATCATTCTGAGCAGCTGAGAAATCAACTGGACCGCAAGTCTACAAGTAGAAAAGCCACCCCCTTTTGGAAGGTAGGCAGTGCGGAGGCTTGACTCTGGTGTGATAGAGCTGACTGAGGATATGGCGGTGGGTAAGGGGCATGCTTGAGGTGGGTACTGAGAAGTAGTATAAGGAGCAGAGTGCAAAATCGGAAGTTTTAGAATTCTGCTACAGTGGAGGCTGTTCCTGGCTTAAAGGTGCTCAGGTGGTGAAGTGGGGGCAGAATCCCAGGTGTGACACCATGTTCTGAGGATCCCCTGGGACACAAGGCAAATGGGTGGCATCTAAGTGATGCACTGTTCCCAGGCATAGGAGCATGGAAGCTGGCTGAGAACACCAAGTGTAGATGGTGTAGATGCCAGCTTTCTGCTCTGTCTTGCCATACACTGAGAACTGCTGCATGGTCCTGGGACCATGGGTGGTCCAACAAAAGGCAGAAGTGTGGTGAGACACTCCCTGGGAGGAACAGCTTGGGTGTGCCCCACAGGACTCCCTAAAATTTGGTTTTGAAACTCAGTCACATGCCTGAATTTAAAAAACCTTGGACACAGGCAAGGTGAACACAGAGTTCTGACAGAAACCAGGGAAACTGGGGCACCTGGGTGGCTCAGTGGGTTAAAGCCTCTGCCTTTGGCTTGGGTCATGATCCCAGGGTCAGGGGATGGAGCCCCACATCGGGCTCTCTGCTCAGCAGGGAGCCTGCTTCCTCCTCTCTCTGCCTGCCTCTCTGCCTACTTGTGATCTGTCTGTCAAATAAATAAATAAAATCTTAAAAAAAAAAAAAAGAAAGAAAGAAACCAGGGAAACAAGTGTGACTGACCTCTCTATTGTGAGGGCTCACTGAAGAGTCGGGGACATGAATTTTCAGCTCCAAGGCTAGAGAAGTGGAGCCACTATATTAGTTCCACCCATCAGTGCTGAAAACCCTTAAGGAGCAAAACAGCGCCACCTAGTGGACTCGAGTCCAGAGCCACTTACACCAAGCCCTGCCTCCCTGCCCCCAGGGCACATTTCCATTAGGGCAAGTCCACCGGAGAATCAGGGCTGCAGGCCCTTCCCCCAGGAGACTAGAAGAAACAACTCACTCGAACCAAGTTCACTGATCATAGACAGCTGCAAAGCTTCAGCTCTAGGAGAAAATAGTATCTAGCACCTTTTGTACTTTTATTCTTTAATTTTTTATTTTATTTATCCAGTTATCTTATTTTTTAATTCTTTTTTGAATTCTTTTTAATTTTTATTTTTATATATACTTTACATTTTTTATTTTTTGTTTCCTTTCATTGCACTTTATTTTACTCTTTCTTATTTTGGGATCTAGTTTCTTTTAATAAGCAGACAAAAACACACCCAGGATCTAGGTTTTGTTGTTCATATCTTTCAATAATTACTCTGAATGTAAGTGGGCTAAATGCCCCAATCAAAAGATACAGAGTATCAGAATGGATTAAAAAACAAGATCCATCAATATCCTGCTTACAAGACACTCAGTTTAGATCCAACACCTCTAGATGGAAAGTGATGGGGGTGGAGAACCATTTATCATGCTAATGGATGTGTAAAGAAAGCTGAAGTAGCCATCCTTATATAAGACAAACTAGAATTTAAAGCAAAGACTGTAATAAGAGTTGAAGAAGGACACTATATCATAATAAAGGGGTCTATCCAACAAGAAGATCTAATAAATGTAAATATTTATGCCCCTAACTTGGGAGCAGCCAAATATATAAACAAATTAATAACAAACTTAAGGAAATGCACTGATAATAATACAATAATAGTAGGGGACTTTAACACCACACTCACATCAATGGACAGATCATCTAAGTGGAAGATCAACAGGAAACAAGGGCTTCTAATGACACACTAGACCAGATGGACTTACCATGTATATTCAAAGCATTTCATCCTAAAGCAGCAGATTACACATGCTTTTTGAATACACATGGAACATTCTCCAGAATAGATCACAATTGGTAGCAAATTAGGACTCAGCTAGAACAAAAAGATTGAGATCATACTATGCATATTTTTAGACCAAATGCTATGAAACTTGAAGTGAGCCACAAGAAAAAAATTGGAAGGACCACAAATACATAGAGGTTAAAGAACATCCTACTAAAGAATGAATGGGTCAACCAGGAAATTAAAGAAGAATTTTAAAAATATATGGAAGCAAATGAAAATGAAAACACAATAGTTCAAAATCTTTGGGATGTAGCAAAGATGGTTAAAAATGAAGTATATAGCAATGCAGGCCTTTCTCAAGAAGCAAGAAATGTCTCAAATACACAGCCTAACCTTACACCTAAAGGAGCTAGAAAAAGAATGGCAAATAAAGCATAAATTCAGCAGGATAAGAGAAATAATAAAGATTAAAACAGAAATCAATGATCCCATAACTAGCAAAGACATTGAATCAGTAATCAAAAATCTCCCAATAAGAGTCCAGGGCCCAATGGCTTCCCAGGGCAATTCTACAAAACATTTAAAAAAGAATTATTACCTCTTCTTCTGAAAAGATAGAAATGGAAGGAAAACTTCCAAACTTACTCTATGAAGCCAGCCTTACCCTTGATCCCAACACCAGACAAAGACCCTACTAAAAAGGAGAATTACAAAACAATATCCCTGAACATGGATGCAAAAATTCTCAACAAAATACCAGTTAATTGGGTCCAATAGTACATTAAAAGGATTATTCACCACAGCTAAGTGGGATTTATTCCTGGGCTGCAAGTTTGGTTCAACATCCACAAATCAGTCAATGTGATACAACCACATAAATAAAAGGATAAGAACCATACGATCCTCTTAATAGATACAGAAAAAGTATTTGACAAAATATAACATCCTTTCTTGATAAAAATCCTCCACCATGAAGGGATAGAGGGAACACACCTCAACATCATAAATGCCATATACAAAAGACCCATATACCATCCTCAATAGGGAAAAACTGAGAACTTTTCCCTTAAGGTCAGGAACACAACAGGGATGTCCTGTTGTTCAACATAGTACTGGAAATCCTAGCCTCAGCAATCAGACAACAAAAAGAAATAAAGGCATCCAAACTTTCAAAGAAGAAGTCAAACTTTCACTCTTCACAGATGACATGATACTTTATGTAGAGAACCCAAAGACTCCACCAAAAAATTGCTAGAACTGATAATAGGAATCCAGCTGTCACGGGATATAAAATCAACACACAGAAGTCTGTTGCATTTCTATACACTAATAATGAAGCAGTAGAATGAGAAACCAAGGAATTGATCCCATTACAATTGCACCAAAAACCATAAGATACCTAGGAATAAACCTAACAAAAGACGTAAAGGATCTGTTCTCTGAAAACTATAAAACATTTATGAAATAAATTGAGGAATACATAGATAAATGGAAAAACATCCCACTAGTTGGAAGAACAAATATTATTAAAATGTCTATGCTACCCGAAGCAATCTACACATTTAAAGCGATCCCTACCAAAATACCATCAGCATTTTCCAAGAGCTGGAGCAAATGATCCTAAAATTTGTATGAAACAAGAGAAGACCCTGAATAGCCAAAGTAAAGTTGAAAAAGAAAACCAAAGCTGGAGATTTCACAATTCTGGACATCAAGCTCTATTATAAAGCTGTAATCACTAAGATAGTATGGTACTGGCACAAAAACAGACACAGGGAACAGAATAGAGAACCCAGAAGTGGACCCATAACTCTATGGTCAACTAATCTTTGACAAAGCAGGAAAGAGTATTCAGTGGAAAAAAGATAGTCTCTTCAACAAATGGTGTTGGGAAAATTGGTCAGCCACATGCAGAAGAATGAAACTGGATTACTTTCTCACACCATATGAAAAATAAAGTGGATGAAAGACCTAAATGTGAGACAGGAATCTATCAAAATCCTAGAGAAGAACATAGGCAGCAACCTCTTTAACCTCAGCCACAGGAACTCCTGACTAGACACATCTTCAGAGGCAAAGGAATCAAAAGCAGAAATGAGCTATTGGGGCTTTATCAGGATAAAAAGCTTTTGCACAGTAAAGGAAACAATCAACAAAACTAAAATGCAGCTGACAGAATGGGAGAAGATATTTGCAAATGACATATCAGTTAAGGGCTAGTATCCAAATCTATAAAGAACTAATCAAACTCGGGGTGCCTGGGTGGCTCTGTTGTTAAGCATCAGCCTTCAGCTCGGGTCATGATCCCAGGGTCCTGGGATCGAGCCCCACATTGGGCTCCCTGCTTGGCGGGAAGCCTGCTTCTCCCTCTCCCACTCTCCCTGTTTGTGTTCCCTCTCTTGCTGTCTCTCTCTGTCAAATAAATAAACAAAATCTTAAAAAAAATTAAAAAAAAAGACCTTACCAAACTCAACTCCCAAAAAACAAACAATCCAGTCAGGAAATAGGCAGAAGACATGAATAGAGATTTCTCCAAAGAAGACATACAAATGGCCAACAGATACATGAAAAAAACGTTCCACATCACTCATTATCAGGAAAATACAAATCAAAACAACAATGAGATACCACCTCACACCAGTCACAATGGCTGAAATTAACAAGTCAGGGAACAGCAGATGTTGGCAGCAATGCGGAGAAAGAGGAACCTTCTTACACTGTTGGTAGGGATGCAAACTGGTGCAGTCATTCTGGAAAAGAGTATGGAGGCTCCTCAAAAACTTAAAAATAGAGCTACCCTACAATCCAGTAATTGCTCTATACATAAATAGTGCAATTTAATACAAAAATAATGATCTGGGGGCGCCTGGGTGGCTCAGTGGGTTATGCCTCTGCCTTCAGCTCAGGTCATGATCCCAGGGTCCTGGGATCGAGCCCCGCATTAGGCTCTTTGCTCAGCAGGGAGCCTGCTTCCTCCTCTCTCCCTCTGCCTGCCTCTCTGCCTACTTGTGATCTCACTCTCTCTGTCAAATAAATAAAATTTTTAAAAAAATGATCTGAAGGGGCACCTGCACCCCAATGTCTATAGCAGCAATGTCCACAACAGTCAAAATATGGAAAGAGCCCTCATGTCTATCAACAGAAGAATGAATAAAGAAGTAGTGTGTGTATAATATGGAATATTATATATATCGTGTGTATTCCATATACATATATGGAATATTACTCAAGCATCAAAAAGAACAAAATCCTCCCATTTGCAATGATGGGGATGGGACTAGAGGGTTTTATGCTAAGCGAAATAAGTCAGTCAGAGAAAGACAAATATCATATGATTTCACTCATATGTGGAATTTAAGAAAGAAAACATGAACATAGGGGAATGGAAGGAAAAATAAAATGCAATAAAAACAGAGAGGGAGGCAAACTCATTCTCATTTATAGGGGAAAAACTGAGGATTGCTGGGGGTGGTGGCACGGTGGGGTAATTGGGTGATGGGCATTAAGGACGGCACTTGATATAATGAGCACTGGGTGTTATATGCAACTGATGAATCACTAAAGTCTACCCCTGAAACTAATAATATATGTTAACTAAATGGAATTTAAATAAAACAATTTTTAAATAAATAATTTTAACATTCGTTTTGGTGGTAATGGGCAGGGTTTCACCTATGTTCATGGTGACAAATAATTCAGTTACCTGAATTTTATAGAATTTGCTTTGGATCTTCTGGTCATAGGTGGTTAGAGCTACACATTTGATAATCACTCTGGAAGAGTGGTTTCTAAATGCTGAGTCATGGATTGGATTCAGTTTGTGATAAAGTTTTCATTGGTCCTCAGCAAAGGAGAAAAATAAGGCAAGTGATATTTTGAGATTATATCCTTTCTATTTTCGATGTTATAATATTCTTTCTTTTACAAATTGATGATTATAGAAAATAGTAGTGATTTTATTATGTTCTTACTTTATAAAAGTTAGCCTTTGGAATGTGTATTTGTTTTGAGAACATCGATTCTATTAGATAAATAAGGTGGTTGTTTATAAAACATAGGAAAAACTTTTAAGAGGTTTTAACTATAGATTAGTATCTAGTAAGCAAAATATTTTTCATGGGATGTGGTAAACATAAGATAAGCAAGTAGAGTATATTATGTGCTAAACATAGAGGGGGGCTACTTAATATTCCTGAATACCTGGGTTCTAAGTACCAATAATATAGGATTCATACATGAGACTAAATACAGAAGACACTCAATATTCAGGACACATGAGCATTTAATACCCATGATGCCTTAATTTGGCCACTAAACAGTGATCTCCATTCTGGCCCCACATACCCTCTACTCAAGAAACATAAATAAAATCCATGGAGTACCTGCAGAAGAACTGGGTAAGATCTGATTTTCGTAGATGTCAACTAAAATAACAAGTCCAAAGCAGCCTACTCTCTCTCCTGTGTTCTACCTGCAGTACTGAGAGGGGCCAGAGGCAGACCAGTTGTGGTGGTGACAGCAGGGTCACAAGTGCTCACAATAGGGAACAAGGATAAAAGGCATTTATATGATATGACACCCCAAAATATACATGGTATAATTTTTGTGGTCATCTCAAACTTCTGAAAACTTTTTTTTTCTTAAAGATTTTTTATTTATTTACTTGAGAGAGAGAGAGAGCACAAGCAGGCAGAGCAGCAAGCAGAGGGAGAGGGAGAAGCAGACACCCCACTGAGCAGGGAGCCCAATGCAGGGGCTCAATCGCAGGACCCTGGGATCACGACCTGAGTCAAAGACAGATGCTTAACTGACTGAGCCACCCAGGTACCCCCAAAAACTCTTAATACATGGTAATGACAGTATGACTATCCAAGTGAAGATTTCAATTTTCATTCCATTTCTGTATACAGAACATTAATAAAGTGCAAAGTTTCACACATAGGACAGCATTTAAGATGGGACTTTTGCAAAATGAAATTAAAATTTATGAAAAGAACTTTTGCAACTATAAAAATTGGTACACACTATCTTACCTAGTAACTGTTGTGTTCCTGGTAGGAATATTATAAGCCCGCAGTATTCTAACAAGAATCTTAATATCCCCGTCACAGATAGTCTGTGCTGCTACTTTCTTCCTTTCTTTTCTCTGAGGCTTTAACTGTCTTCGTCGTTCAACAAGTTTACAAACTGCATGAGTCAACTGGCTAAAAAGTAAAAAAGTGATCAGCTGCGTATGCACCAGATAACTTTGTTTTAAAAGACATCAATTTTTAAAGTGAGTTATTGTAAATAAGGCCATTATTCTGAACCATATGTTCTCCTTTGTTGAGGGGAGACAGAGTTGTCTTAAACCCAAGGAAAGGACCTTTCTGAGCACAGAAGAGATGCTGTGCTCACTTTCATGTTGTGAGAAAATGTGATTGTGGTTGCCTCATGCCCTTTGGGTACACGGTCCAAGAATAGACAAGGGCATGGACACAGAATTCCACAAAAACACGACGTTCTTTCAGAACATTATTCATTTTTCAGGAATCACTCTCCTAAAAGTGATTTGATGCTCAACTGTTCTACAGGCTCTGAAACAGGAGTTAGATATACAAGCTGCCAACACAAATCCATGGAATTACGTACAGCTTTACGGTCACACTCATTTCCCCCCAAAAACTGAAAAGAAAATACAATAGATTTCAGCATCCAAACCTATTAAAACTGTATTGGTGACACTAGGAATCTGCAGGTGGCCCCAGGGAAGGTTCCCAGAAACATGGCATTCCTACTTCTGTTCCTACCCCTATGGTTCAGAGATAAACAGTGTGGGAATTGAGTTGAGCCAAAAGTTCCCTCACCTGCTGCCTGTGGGTTATAAAGGGGGAGATTATAGGCTTAGTATGTGGTGCTGCCGGCAACAGCTTTTCCAGGAATGGTTCCAAAACAGGAAAATCTTAGGGCAAAACTAATTTGGGACAAAGGTATTTCTTTTCTTTTTCTTTCCTGCCTTAAAAACTATTAATAAGGAGAGGATTGAAAACTAGTACTAAGCAACTGAAAATACATATCATATAGATGTATCCAAAATGCAGTTTTAAAAGAACCAAATATATTTTAAGTCACTATATTTCACTTTATGCCTCGTAAATGCATCCTCTGACATGTAACTTAATATTAAAACAGAAAACTTAGAGAACTCTGAAGGCATTAACTTAAAGCTTTGTATTTCATATTTTAAAAATAGTAATTTTTACGATGTACCTTGCAGATATAATTTCTTCATAATCAGCCACAACATCTGATAAGTTAAATTTGCTAACTTTGACAATTCTTTTCATTATCAACCTTCTCATCTACAAAAAAAAATTTAATTTAAAGAAATAATAGTTTATATTTGAAGATTAAGTATTTACAATGCTGTTGGTACAATTTTTAATTTAAATTTATTTATTTTTTTATTAACAAATAATGTATTATTTGCCCCAGGGTACAGGTCTGTGAATCGTCAGGCTTACACACTTCACAGCACTCACCATAGCACATACCTTCCCCAATGTATTGGTGCAATTTTTTAGGCCTAATTTTTGCAAGAAATGAATGTAAAGGGAGATTAGGATTTCACAAAAATAAATGCAAACATACTGATAATACTATTTTGTTATTGTTACCTTTTTCAGAAAATTGGCAGAATTAATTCTTTGTGCAGAAATGGAATTGACATCTGAAATGGAGACATCCTTCTCTATCTGACTTTCATATTCCTAAACAGAGAATAAAGTTAGTTTTACCTCTTCCGTGTAACAGAGTTCAGAGTATGATACACTGCAATAAGATGTAAAATATTAAATATTTGGTTTATGTGTAGAAGACACAGATAACACTCTGGCATGAGAGAAAAAAAACATATTTCTTTCAGTTTCTCCCACTGAGCATTAGTTAAGAACAGCTTTTGACCATATTTCTTTGCTTCTAGGATGAGGTCCATTCATCTTTAAAAATAGCATAATATGGGGCGCCTGGGTGGCTCAGTGGGTTCAGGCCTCTGCCTTCGGCTCAGGTCATGGTCCCAGAGTCCTGAGATCGAGCCCCGAATCGGGCTCTCTGCTAAGCAGGGAGCCTGCTTCCCCCTCTCTCTCTCTGCCTGCCTCTCTGCCTACTTGTGATCTCTGTCTGTCAAATAAATAAAATCTTTTAAAAAAAATAGCATAATGTTGGTGCACCTGGGTGGTTCAGTCAGTGAAGCATCTGCCTTTGGCTCAGGTCATGATCCCAGGGTCCTAGTATCAAGCCCCACATTGAGCTCCCTACTCAGCGGGGAGTCCGCCTCTCCCTCTCCCTGCACCCTTCCCTGTGGCTTGTGCTCCCTCTCACACACACACACACACACACACACACTCTCAAATAAACAAAATATTTTTTAAAATGTAAAAAAATTAAAATAACATAATGTTGAGAAAAAAATTATGATTGACAAAAAATTATGAAAAAAACGTGAAAATGACTGCAAAGTATTCTTTATGTGTGTATTTACCTGGAAACCACTGAAAACAAAATATATGGAAAGCAGTAGAGTATCAATAGCTTTAATCTTAACTTCTAACTTTATTTTTTTTAAAGATTTTTTTTAAAGTAATCTCCACACCCAATGTGGGACCTGAACTCACAACCCCAAGATCGAGAGTTGCACTCTCCATCAACTGAACCAGCCAGGTGCCCCTTAACTTCTAACTTTAAAAAGTTAATCGATAAATTTAATTTTACATCCAGCATAAGATTATTTGTTAGGTTGCTTCATCTATATAATTCAGAATAAATCTGTACCTGTTATATCTGCATTTGTGGGATACATCCCTAATTTACATGGAGATTGTCTTACATTATGGATAATACTAAAAACTACACAAAAGTCATGAAGTAGATACTTTAGAACTTTCAGCCACATTACAACAAGCATTCTTTTATCTGAAAGTAATTAATTTGTTCTTCCAATTATCTGCAAGAAATCTTGAATTTAATTCTGTTGACAAGTAACAACTTTTACTTAAAGATAAATTAATATTTCCTACCACTTTACTCTTTAAAGTATTACTTTATAGGAGCTACTTAAATATTATAATATCTAGATATTAACTTTTTGTTATATGTGTTGCAAATATATTGGCTTAATCTGTAGGGTTTTAACTTTAATAACAAATTAGTCTTTTTAAAAAATTTATACTTTTTGTGTTTTAAGAAATACTTTCTTACCCCAAGATTAAGATCTCTATTTAAAGTTTTGCTTTTCACATGTAATCCTTTTCTTAAGTTTTTTATTTTAAATCTAGCATAATTAACATAATTCACATGTAGTCTTCATTACACATGGTATTTATTGCTTTTATGAGGTCTGAATTTAATTTTATTTCTTTCTAAACAGATGACCAGAACCACTTAACAGATAGTCTGTTCTTTTTTTTTTAAGATTTTTTTTTTAATTTAAGGATTGTATTTATTTATTTGTCAGAGAGAGATAGGGAGTGCGAGCACAAGCAGGGGAAGCAGCAGGCAGAGGGAGAAGTAGGCTCCTGGCTAAGCAGGGAGCCCCCTGCAAGACTTGATCCCAGGACTCCGGGATCATGACCTGAGCTAAAGGCAGACACTTAACAAAGTGAGCCACCCAGGAGTTCCTTTTCAAAGATTTTTTTATTTATTCATTTGAGAAAGAGTGAGTGAGAGCATGAGTAGTGGGGAGGTGCAGAGGGACAGGGAGAAGCAGACTCCCTGCTGAGCAGAGAACCCAACTTCAGGGCTCAATCCCAGCACCCCGAGATCATGACCTGAATCAAAGGCAGCTGCTTAACTCATTGAGCTACCCAGGTGCCCCGAAAGTCCATTCTTTTCTAACTAAATATAATGATACTTATCAAATATAAAGTTTCTACATATGCATAAGTCTGTTTTGAGGCCCTCTGTTCTATTTCACTGGTTTGGAATTGCATGACTATATTTACAAAATAATTTGGGAAGGACTGGCATCCTACAAAGCTGGCACCTTACAACTTCCTATCAGTGAACATTTACTCAAATTTCTTTTTTACATCATTCAAAATGTTTTATAATTTCCTCCATTAAGTCCTTGCTAGCTACTTTTCCCACATTCCAGATTTGATTGTTTCCTTGTGGTGCCATTTAACTTGTTTCTCTACTCCTCATACTTCTTGTAAACAAATTAACCTGAAGTCTTAACTTGATTCAGATTACACATCTGTGGCAAGGATATTTCATACATAATGTTGTATATTTCATGCATAATGTTGTATATTTCATGCTGTATCATATAAGGGGCAATAATGTCTGGACGTCTTTTATAAGTGTATTAGTTTTCTCTTCCCGCTATAACAAATTATCACAAATTAAGTTGCTTCAAACAACACAAATTTAGTATCTCACAGTTCTGTAGGTGAGAAGTTCCAGTTGTGTCAGCTGGTTTCTCTGTGCCAGGTTTCGCAAGGCTGATGTCAAATTGTAGGCCTGCTAGGTTCTTATCAGGAAGGTCTGGGAAGGATCTTTTTCCAAGCTCATTGACGTTGTGAGCAGAATCCAGTACCCTGCCGCTGTGTGACTGAGGTCTCCTTCCCTTGCCACCATCAGGTAGAGCCTGCTCTTAGCTCCAGGCACCTCTCACCAGGCTTTGCAGGTGGTGCTAAGTCTCAGCGTCAGCAACTACATGTTGAATCCTTCTCATGACAAATCTGATTTCTCTTGCTGCAGCTTTTGCTCCCAGTTGGAAAAATTTCTCTACTTTTAAAGATTCACTGTAATTAGATTAGGTCCCACCCAGATAATCCAGGATAATGTCCCTATTTTAAACAATGTAACAGAACGTATTCACAGGTTCCATGGATTAGGGAGTGGACATCTTTAGGGGAACCATTATTCTGCCTACCACTATTAATAAGATTAAGCTGGATCACTGAGTCAGGATGGTGACGGCTAGGTATCTCCATTGTAGAGGTACAGTAATTATTCCTTTTGCAATAAAAAAGTTGTCATTTTAAATATGGATATTATATTCAACAAATTTACTAGTTGTGACAGTTTGCTGTGGTTTCTCTTATGTTTTCCACGTAGACAAATATATTTTCTGCAAACAAGGGCAGTTTGTCTCTTCTAATTTTCTTTTTTCTCTTTTAAAGCATTGAGTCTTACTGATAGAGATGATAGTGGGCATCCTTATGTTGTTCAGACTAATGGGAAAACTGATGTCTATCCACTAAGTATAATGTTTGTATAGAAGTCTATGAGGAAACAGATTTCTGATCATGAGCCATACAATTAATAGGGTATTGATTCATAGTCAGGGGTGGGGGTGGCAGTATAAGGAATAGGTTTTCCAGAATGCTGAAAAACTAGAGACAGACAATTTGTTCAGGGACATCTGGGTACTGGCTCTATTTCTTTCTTTTTCTTTTCTTTTTTTAAGATTTTATTTATTTATTTGACAGAGAGAGATCACAAGGAGGCAGAGAGGCAGGCAGAGAGAGAGGAAGGGGAGCAGGCTCCCTGCTGAGCAGAGAGCCTGATGCGGGGCTCAATCCTAGGACTCCGGTTCATGACCTGAGCCAATGGTAGAGGCTTTAACCCACTG
Source organism: Mellivora capensis (assembly GCA_004024625.1). Classification (NCBI taxonomy): domain Eukaryota; kingdom Metazoa; phylum Chordata; class Mammalia; order Carnivora; family Mustelidae; genus Mellivora; species Mellivora capensis. The sequence continues at coordinate 31,343 of PISX010002943.1, read as the reverse complement.
AGCCACCCAGGTGCCCCTCTATTTCTTTTCTTGAAGGATAACATGGCCTTAGTGACCAAGAGCCCCAGGAGTACAGTGTTTGTAAACATTCCCTTAAATAGAAGTGCATTTACCACGCAAGTGTTAATTCTCCTGGAGTAGTTAGGTAAACCTTGCCTATTGTGTACAAGGGTTTTTTGTTTATTTGATTTTGTTGTTGTTGTTGTTGTTTCAATTTGTTTTGTTAACTCTGGCAAAACCCCACGTTGTGTGGACATGTCACAAGAAGCTTACTCCCCACTAGGGTAGCAAAGTTCAGGAAAAAACCAGCAACAAAATTTGCAGCTCTCTCGTCCTGTGTTCTGCTCTGCTTTCTGTATGTTCCTGCATTACTGGCTAATTACATCTGAGACTCAATGTAATCATCCAGTGGGTATATAGGTGGTCCCTTCTAGTCTCTCCTTCCACCCTCTCAATTCCACGATTTAGAAGAAGCACTTCTTTCAATGCAGTTCACATCATCAGAAAAACACAAAAATGTTTTAAACATTCTTAATCAGTTTAAAGAAGTTCTCTTCTAAGGAAACAATCAACAAAACTAAAAGGCAAGCTAAGAAATGGGAGAAAATATTTGTAAATATTGGTAAATGACCTATCCAGTAAAGGGTTAGTATCCAAAATATATAAAGAACTTACCAAACTCAACACCTCATGTCAGAAGACGTTAACAGACATTTCTCCAAATAAGACATACAGATGGCCAACAGACACATGAAAAGATGATCATCATCACTTCCATCAGGGAAATGCAAATCACAACTACAATGAGATAGCACCTCACACCTATCAGAATGGCTAACACCAACAACACAAGTAACAACAGGTGTTGGCAAGAATGTGGAAAGAGGGAACTCTCTTGCACTGTTGGTGGGAATGCAAACTGGTACAGCCACTGTGGAAAACAGTATAGAGGTCCCTCAAAAAGTTAAAAATAGGAATACCCTACGACCCAGCAATTGCACTACTGGGTATTTACCCAAAGAATTAAAAAACACTAATTCAAAAGGATACATGCACCCCTGTGCATTATTTACAATAGCCAAGATACGGAAGCAGCCCAAGTACCCATCAATCAAAGAATGGATAAATATGGGGTATATGTACACAATGAAATATTATTCAGCCATAAAAAGAATGAAATCTTTCCATTTGCAACAAGATGGATGGAGCTAGAGAGTATTATGCTAAATGAAATAAGTCAGTCAGAGAAAGACAAATAGCACATGATTTCACTCATATGTGAAAAAGAAACAAAACAAGCAAAGGGGAAAAGAGAGAGAGAAAAACCAAGAAACAGACTCTTAACTAGAGAGAACAACTTGATGGTTGCCAGAGAAGGGGTTGGGGGAGGGTGGGTGAAATAGGTGATAGAGATGAACAGTGCACTTGTCATGAGCACTGGGTATTGCATGGAACTGCTCAATCACTATATTGTACATCTGAAACCAATATAACACTGCATGTTAGCTAACTGGAATTAAAATAAAAACTAAAAAAAGAGAAAATTCCCTTTTAATTCTAATATACCAAAAGCTTTCATCATGAATGAGCACTGATTTTATTAAATGCCTTCTGGGCATTTATTAAGAGAAGCATATTTTTCCTTCCTTAATCCTGTTAACATGGTAAATTATATTAATAGATTCCCAAATTAAATTAGCTTTGTTATGTGAAAACAAACCCTCTTAGATTATAAAGTGTGATTATATATTTATATGCAATACATTGCTTATCAGTTTGCTGAAATTTTAGTAGTAATTTTACAACTATGCTTATAAGTAAAATGATCCAAAATGATCATTTCCTGCCCTCCTTGCTCAATTTTGTTATGAGAGTTATATCAGACTCAGAAAATGAGTACAATTACTTTCCCTGCTTTTCTGTTCTCTGAATAATTCAAATAAGATAAGGAAAGCTATGGGGCACCTGGGTGGCTCAGTGGGTTAAGCCTCTGTCTTCGGCTTGGGTCGTGGTCTCGGGGTCCCAGGATTGAGCCCCGCATCAGGCTCTCTGCTCGGTGGGGGAGCCTGTTCCCCCACCCCCCACCACCTGCCTCTCTGCCTACTTGTGATCTCTCTCTGTCAAATAAATAAATAAAATCTTTAAAAAAATATAAGGAAAGCTCCTAGTTTCAAGAGCAGAAAGAGTTCCTCTTTTATGAGGTTATATTCCCGATTATCCTGAGCCTTGTGCTCTGCCTGTCACAGTTTATGGAACTGTAGAAGTAAACCCAATCACTGAGAGAAGCAGCAGGAGGAAACTGAGTAACTTTCTAGCTATTCTAAGCTATTCTAAGGCCTTCCCACTATAGTTTGCTAACTGAAGTTCTTAAGGTCTCAGAACAGGAGATTGACCATAATTAAACCTGAAGCCAAATACCAATTGGTCAGTTTGTGATTATATATTTCTACTCACTCTTGTTTGTGAAAGTCATGAATTATCTGCAAATCCTATCGTTATATGACGATAATAGTCAAATGTACTGACTGGTGGTGCTAAGATATTGTCATTGAAAAACCATTAATTTGCATTTCCCCTTTTACCTCTGAGCCACACCAAAGAGCATCTCCAGACAGTCCATTTGGTTCAGAATATGAATGTCCTTGAGTTTTAAATGTAGAGACTGTCTTTTTTCCACTGTATATTTTTTCCTGCTTTGTCGAAAATTATTTGACCATAGAGTTGAGGGTCCATATCTGGGCTCTCTACTCTGTTCCAGTTGTCTATGTGTCTGTTTTTATGCCAGTACCATGCTGTCTTGGTGATCACAGCTTTGTAGTAAAGCTTGAAATCAGGTAATGAGATGCCACCAGTAATAAGTCCTGTATAGTTTTGTTTGTGTATCCTCTAAGTTAAGGTATACAAGCTAAAAGATGGCTGTGTGGCAACAACAAAAACAAACACACACTATTTTTAAAAATGACTTTTATTTAATATTAAGTGGCTTATTGCAATTTACTTTCAGTCCAGAATAAAATGAAGACAAATATCAAAGAGTTTATCCATGTTTTTCTTATAGATAATAACAAAATTTAAATAAGTATATTATAACCTATTTTTAAAATAGGTTTTTAATATAAACTTATTAGTTAAAAAAAGAAAAAATTAAGATAGATTTAAAGCAGCAAAAATATTAATTTATCATACAATAAGCAGTATTCAAATAGAAATCACATACCTGGAAGACTAAATCTGGAATATCTTTGTCGTAAAGGGGTATTTGCTGCAGAAGGAAAATGTCTAACTGACCGGCATTTCTAAGTTGCAATAGCTGGAAACGTTTACTCTTTTTCATTTCTTCTTCAGAAACAAAGTTAAATTCATCTTGCAACTGTTCCAGACGAAAATATTTTGGAATGTCCTGTCCTTTATGTTTAATGTACTATAAAACATAAATAATAGAGTCTTTACTTAAAATATTAATTTTTTAAAATTTGAGAATCATTTCAAAACACTTTTTTCCCTTCAACTGCTAGATGTTAGAGTGGCCATATATGAAGGAAATGGAGCAATGACTCTATACAGAGATAGAATCTGGAAAAAAGAAAAAAGAAAAGAAAAAATAGAATCCAACCTCCATGGCTTGCCAATCTTTTCCTGGTCATGATTGAAATGAAAAATGAGAATATTTATATTGCACACTGGGTTAAAAGATGAGACCTATTCATATCTGATTGCCATAAATGCTGAGAAAGGATCAATATTTCTGTATACCTGTAATCAACAGAGTACCTTAGTTGGGAAGCTCTGATCTAGGGAAGCCTAACTGCAATAATCTATGCATTGTTTTACTCAATAAATGCAAAGGTCCAGACATGGGCCATGCAGGGAAGAGTGCTAGCTAGCTATCAAAGATTTATTCGCTATAGTTCTACAAGGAAAGATAAAACACAGAAAGAAAAACTACAGTAAAAGGCAGAATGATATCAGAGTCATAGAATTTATAAAGAGAAAGAAAAAGTTAACAGGAGGGAATGGAAAGAAGGGCCCACGTCTAACTGAGGTTATCAGTGGAACCTTCATCAGACTTGCATGGTAGGTAAGATAGCCACCTAGGGTGCCCTTCTAGGCAGAGGGAATGACATGAATAAACACACGAAAAATGAATGTTGAGGCATACAGAGCCGTTCAGGTGGTTATAAGAAAGAATAGAAGCAGTGAACAGTCTTTGAGGGTAGGAATGTGTCTATAGATCATCTTTATAGCCCTGGCATCTAGAATACCATGGGTACTCAGTAGTTGTACAAGAGATGCTTGCCTGAAAGTTAGCCTATAGGATGTACTGCAGGCTGCAAAGCAATGGCAGAGTAACAACCACCAGGCCTAAGTAGCAATTATTTCAGTTGTTGAATTTCTAATTGTCTTTATAATACTGTAAAACTGGTTGAAAATCATTATCTGTCCTCAGAGTTATCTTTATATGCCTCCTGGTGCCTAGAAAAATATACAGCAAACTATGAAGTATAAGGGGATAGAGCTTAGGAAATAGAATATACAATATTGATACTTGCCATACTTACCATAATAAATTCCATTAGATCAGAATATTCTGGATTATTTGGATCAATTTTTACTTCATTTGCCCACTCAAAAAGCTTCTGTGCATTAATGAGCCATGGAATTCCAGGAACCCCTCTTGCATCTACATTCCTTAACACACTAACATAGAGAAAAATATCTTGTGAATATAAGCAAAATTACAAATAGGTGAAGTATGAGTATTCTTCTTTTAATTCCTATTTCTGTCCTTATATTTGAACTGTTTTGATATCTTTGTCACAAGAGATCTCTAGGGCCTGAGATCTGATTTCTTATACCATCATGTAAGAAATATTCCTTTTCATAGGAAGCATGCTAGCCCAGGTCACAAAGGCTGAGACAAAGCTTACATGTTAATTAATAGATTAGGGAGAGAAACTTAATCAGTTACAGCCTTAAAATTAAAGAGTTGTGATTGGATTTCAATGTACTCCCATGATTTCTTCCTCAGGGAGAGAATAAAGACCTCAGCACATCTCCTGCCTTTGCTACAATAATTCCTCAAGCCACCCGTATAAGTGTTCAGCTGTGGGCTATGCCAAAATCCCTTTGTCCCCTGTACTCCCTTCTCCACAACCAAATGCCAAGCAAGTAACACAGTTCAGTAGCATTAAGTATACTCACAGTGTTGTACAACCACCATCACTACCTATTTCCAGAATTTTTATCATTCCAAAGAGAAACTGTTAAACAACAACTCCCCATTCCTCTCTACTCCCAACTACTGGCTTTCTGTCTCTATGAATTAAGGAAAAAAAAAAAAGGTAAGGTTATTAGGGAGGAAAGACAGACTGTCTACATAACAACAACATGGCAACTTTTAAATAAGAATGATAAATTCCAGAAGATTATGCAATCATAGCTTCAAAGCATCAAGGGGAAAATAAGTATCAACCTCAGATTTTATACCCAAACTATTATTCAAGAATGAGGACAAAATAGAGATATTTTCAGATACACAAAAACTAAACAAATTTGCTAGCCTGATGAAAGAATTAGTAAAGGTGCAGATTTTCATCAAGAAAAGTACATGTAGAATGAAGGTGTGGAAGATAAAGAGGTACAAACACAAAAAGTCAATTAACCATGTCAGAAAATTTCATTAATTAGAGAGCATAAGAAAAACTTCTATATTTTAAAAATATGTTAAGTAAAAACTCTGGACTATAATCACTGAGATTTGAGAAGTGTACTCAATGTGATATTAAAGTATTCCAAGATCTTTTGGTTCACGGCTTCATTTCCAGCTCATTGATGAATGAATAAGTGAATGAATAAATCAGAGAGTACATGAATACTTTCATTCAGATCTCCCTGCTCCAAAGGAGAACTCCATGCCCTGACACCCATAAGTCAGCCTTGCCTTTTGGAGCACCCATCCCAGGTTCCTGGAACCTCTGCTCAGCACCAGCCCTTGAGTGCCCACAACTGTAGAGCAGAGTTCTGGAACCAACCACTTTGATCACAGATGTCCCAACTGTAAAGTTTTACTTCAAGTTAAGTTCTTCTCTACTTCTTTTTAAGATTTTATTTATTTATTTGACAGAGAGGGAAAGAGCACAAGCAGGGGGAGCAGCAGACAGAGGGAGAAGGAGAAGCAGGCTCCCTGCCCAGCAGAGAGCCTGATGTGAGACTCCATCCCAGTGATGAGGGACCAGAAGGCTGGCTGAGGACAAAGCAAAAAATGACACCCTGCAACCTTCTTCCACTCCCAATCCTGGGTGGGATGTAGGTGACATTCTTTAGGAATCTCCCAACTATCTTAATGTTAATACCTTGCTAAGAAGGGGAAAATGACCCTGCCAATGGCAAGGCCTCTAGTATCAGGTATCTTATAGGTCCTCTTTAGCATATGAAAGTTCTATTGAAACCTCCCTTTTTCCTTATCTCCCCCCAACCCCATGGTATAGAACCTGCCACCCCTCACAATCCTGGGGCAGCAGCTCTTTCTGCCCATGGGTCCTGTCTCGTGCTTTAATAAATCACCATTTTGCACCAAAGATGTCTCAAGAATTCTTTTTTGGTCGTGAGCTCTGGACTTCACACACTAAACCTCACCTACATCACCAGGACCCTGGGATCATGACCCAAGCCGAAGGCAGATGCTCAACCCACTGAGCCAACCAGGCATCCCCAAACTAACTTCTTTAGAGAGTGCTCTGGACTTTGAAACCTCTTGCAATTCACTGCCTCTTGAAATCTGTCATCTGTTCCTATCTTTAACAGAACTGCTTTTTATCTTTTGTAAACCTGAGTTCCCAAGTAAGTGGAACTGCTAGCTGCAGCATCATAGAAGCCATGAGAGAAAAGACTTCAAGAAGCAAAATGATGAGGACAGGCCAGTGACTATGGTCAGAAGGTCACTGGTAGTGACAGAAAAAACAGCCAAGACAGGTTTTCAGGGTTTAATCAAATGCTTGGGTTTTTCTTTGTTTTTAAAACAAAGAAGGCTTCTTGAATATAAAAGACTAACATCTTAGGGAAATGGAAGAGTTAAAGATAACATAAGAAAAGTACATAAATATGTCCTCAGGATCCTAAAGGAGACTAAGGAAAGTTCCAAATTACCTATATACAAGTTAGCTTTAGAGTAAGAAGAATAAATATTTGACTCCAAAAAGAAAAAAAAAAAAAAAAAGAATAGTATAAGAAGGCGAAGACTGGGAATAGCTCCTGTGGGGATGATGCTAGGGAAAAACAAAGAAATACAAGCATATAATGGTTCAAAGTATTAAAATTTTATTCACTAACTCCAAAATGGATTATCTTTATTAACTGTCCACTTTTCTCTAAAATGCCATTATTCAGGTCTCTAAGAAGACGACCTTGTTTCCTTAGCAAAACAAGGACATCATCAAAATTACGTTCCTGTCTACATAGCAATTTCCATTTCCTTCTCTGATTTGAAGAGAGATTTCCTCTTCTCTAGAGCCAAGCTATCACTTTTACTCTGGTTCAATATCTTCTTGACTCTGAAGGATCACATAGTCTTTCTAACACATTCTGGCTCTTTTTCTATGGATTTCATCATTTATTCTAAGAAGATAAAAATTGTCCCAATTTTCAAGAAACCTATACTTTGATTCTATTGTCTGTCTTATTTTAAAGCCTCTTTTCAAAACTTAAAACTTCAGTTTTAAAAATAAAAAAGGAGTAGGGAGAGGGTGGTGGGGTTATGGACACTGGGGGGTATGTGCTATGGTGAGTCCTGTTGTTGGGTCCGTGGTCTAAGGAACGAGACTGATACAAAGCGAAGGTCAAGCAAAGCTTTATTTTGGGCCAAGCATTGAGAATCAAACCGTCCGGCCATGGTTGCCTCTTACAGAGAGGGCGACCCCTCCCTGCCTTGCTGACTAACTTTTATAGAGCAAAGGCCATGTGGTTGAGCCTGGCCACACACAGGTGGCCAATGAGATTGTAACACACAGAGAAAGCTGCACAGTCGTGCTAGGTCACACACAGGTGGCCAGTTGAATTACAATTCACCCCATAGTAGCTATTTGAACTAGCCTATCACCTTGGTCAGGATTGGCGCCCAAAAGGCAGGACCCACACTCCTTGGTAGCTAGGGAGACAGTATGTGCACTTACTGATTGGATGTCTCCACCTGGCCCAACTCATCCCTGCATTCGGGCTCTGTTACTTCCACCTGACCCGCCCTTGTATTTGGGCTCTGTTATCAGGGACTGGTCGACCATATTCCACTGGTTTCCAGGACTTGCGTTTAAGGAAGTTCAGGGGGTGGAGGCGGAGGGGGGGCAGGGTCAGTTTAAGTTTTACTGCATAAACAACAAAATCACTGTTTAACCGGATGGAATCGCTCTGGCTAAATAGGCCCTTACACTGTGAAGTGTGGAAACCTGGCAATTCACAGACCTGTACCCCTGGGGCTAATAATACATTATATGTTTATAAAAAAATTTAAAAATTACTAAAAAGGGACCCCTGGGTGGCTCAGTTGGTTAAGCAGCTGCCTTCGGCTCAGGTCATGATCCCAGCGTCCTGGGATCGAGTCCCACATTGGACTCGTTGCTCGGCGGGGAGCCTGCTTCTCTCCCTCTGCCTCCCTCTGCCTCCGTCTGCCAGTGTTCGCTCTCTCTCTCTCTCTCTCTCTGACAAATAAATAAATAAAATCTTTTAAAAAAATTACTAAAAAAATAAAAATAAAACAAAAAAGGAAAATAATCCACATCCATGACCTCAGCCTTCTCAACATCAATTGCTGAGTGCTACTGACACTTTGTTTGTTTTTCTCTAAAACTATTCCCAAGAAAATCATTTATGAACTCTTACTATGACTCTGGACATATGCCACTGACTTTATACATAGTGTTCTCACTCTTATTTATAAAATAGTCTCTAATTTCTGTTGTGATTTCCTGTTTAATCCAAGTTATTTATAGCAATGTTTTAAATTTTTAAAAAATTTTTTTAAATACTTTTTTTAGAGCAGTTTCAGATTCAGAGCAAGACTGATCAGAAAGTGCACAGTTTCCTATGTCCCCTCCCCCCCCAAACATGCAATCTCCTACACTATCAATATCTTATACCAGAATTATAATTTATTACATTTATTGCAATAAAAGAGTTGCATTTGTTACAATCAATGACTGACACATCATTTTATCACTCAAGATCCATAGTTTACATTAGGCTTTACTCTTGGTGATGTACACTTTATGCGTTTTGACAAAATATAATGACATTTATCTATAATTATAGTATCATACAGACAGGAGTTTCATTGCCCTAAAAATCGTGTGTGCCCTGCCTATCCATCCTTGTTTCTTCCTAATGTCTGGCAACTACTGATGTTTTACTGTTCCCATAGTTCTGACTTTTCCATAATGTCATATAGTTGGGTATAACAGTGTTTTTAAAAAATGTATGTGTGTTTAGATCGGGAGGAGGAAACATCTTTCTGTTATCATAATTTTGAAATGAGGGAATCTACTTGGCTTTTTATATTTATTGTTTTATTCAAACACAGCTCAATATATAAAGCACTATTACCTTTTTTAAGATTTTATTTATTTATTTGACAGAGAGAGATCACAAGTAAGCAGAGAGACAGGCAGAGAGAGAGAGGAGGAAGCAGGCTCCCTGCTCAGCAGAGAGTCCGATACGGGACTCGATCCCAGGACCCTGGGATCATGACCTGAGCCAAAGGCAGAGGCTTAACCCACTGAGCCACCCAGGTGCCCCAATATTACCTTTTTATAGATTTTTTATTGTAGTTAATTCTAGTAATCCTACTTGTGGTATGATCTAGATATTAATCCCAATTTCTCTAAGAAGTCCTAGGGCACAGAATCCTAGAAAAATTTCTAGGATTTTTCTTCTAGCAAATTGATAATGCATAAATGGTTTTTTTTCATAATCCAGAAAGGTTGGGATATACCAAGGATCCAGAGATAAAATCCTTGGAGGTCTTGGCCTCTGCCTGCAAGAGCTATGAAACAGCCTCTCCCATCATCCATATAACTATAAACCTAAGCATTAAAGAGATACATTCACTTACATATGAATCCAAATAAAAATAAATAGTCCAAATAAACTAGACTACTCTTGCCACTGCTAGAGTTTTCTCTTTTACAGACACAGGTTCTGTGCGATGCTTTGTTGAGGAATGGCATTATTTGTCAAGCATAAAAGTTTGTTACCTGCAGTAAGCAGATCTTAATGACTGTGACATGGGTGTCAGAGGAATTCCATTTTCGTCTAAAGCCCACAATAAAGAGTAGCTCACTTTTCCTGATGTCAAAAGACAAATTTCTTCAGTTCCATTTCCCTCAAGAAGAAAAGGCACATCTGTTGATAAAAAGTATTAAAACATGAATTTTTATTAAAGCATAGAATGTGACACATTGTAGATCCTCCCCACCCCCCACCCCCTCATTTACTTGTGGAACCCCAGGCTGTTGTGTGGTGACATCAGGCTCTAATCTTAGAACCCTCCCTCATTTTCCATCAAAGGTACCTCAAGGCAGACTACTTCAAACAGACTACAAAACAGAGAGGAAAATATTGATCTGAAGACCTAGGGATGAGCCCCTCTATTATCCTCTTCTTACTACTAGAAGCATCGTTAACTGTTCTTTCTGGAAGTGGCTTCCAGCAGGAAAGGACAGCTAGCCACAGAACTAGAGGCCAGCTACTACTCTGTCCCCTTTCCCTACAGTCCTGAGTCTTCCCCCCTTCCCATTTTCTTTCTCATTTTCCAGAGAGCTTAACAATACTCCTTGAAACTTCTGAGTTCCTGGTGCTCCCTAAATTTTTTGCCCTAAGTCTTTCTCCTGGGTTCCCACAACCCTATTTTCTCACTTCAGCTGGACTCTAAGCAAACTACATTCCTTTCTTATTCCTGTCCTTCCCAGGCTTTTTTGCCTACTTATTTCCTTCTCTCTCCTCATTGCTCACTTTTTCATTCTTCCTTTCCACTTGTTCATACACAAGAAGCTGTGAAACTCCTAGCTAGGAAGGTGAAAGAAGGCATCATCTGGGGGAGAGTGAGAGGAATGATGGTGTTCTCACAGACATGCTGACTTGTATTTCATTGCATGAGGAGTGAAATCAATTGAAAAACAAATGAACAGAAATATCCCTTCATCCTTCTCTCCTTTTCTCTTTTTCTCTCACTCCATCTCTACCTTCCTTCTCTATTCAGCTCAAGGATGCATCAATAGGTCCCGGAGGATCTTTAGGCTTTGCTGAAGGAGAGGCAGAAGCAGAGTGGTCTCTCCACTCAGGAGCAGAGCTCCTGTTCCAGAGAGTGTACTGCTCTTGTCTCAGGTGATTTAGGAAAAGCACAGGAGCCAATTCCAAATTCTAGATTTTTCAAAGATCTGATTCAAGACAGTTTTTAAAATTTTAGTTTAACATCTGAAAGGAGAATTTAATACACTTTAAAGCTAATACTGTAAACAGAGCACTCTTGACTCACATAAATGACCCAGAGTTAGGTAGGATATAGAACTCATGAAGAGAATGAAGGTGGGAGGGGGACATGTCAAATAAACTTACTGCTTCCTACTTCTCCACACGCAGGTATGACCAGCTCATCAGAGCTAAATTCTACATATTCCAAAACAGTTTTACTTTTCAACTCTGTGTTGTTAGGTAAAGGTAAATATAGTTTTGCCAGTAAACTTGTTCTTTTATTTATCTCATAAACCTAAATATAAAAGAAACAACTGATGGCTTATTGAAATTACAAAATGGGGGGCAGGGAGCTAAAATGAGAACCCTCAACACATTTTTATTCTTTTTAAAAACTACTAGCATATAAAATAGGTATTTCTCTAGAGCATTTCATCCACATGATTATGAGAAAGGAGATAATCATAAGTCCTTAAAAATAATGCCTTTTACTCGTTTCAGAGAAAATGAGTTGAATTAAAGGATTACGAAGAAAGTTCTGAGCATAGAGGTACATATAACATAATACTCAAAAAACTTACTTTTGCATAGCACTTTTAAAGTTCTTTATCTCATTTAAGCCTGATAAAAATTATTAGGAAATAGGCATTATTTTTCCAATTTTATAAATGCAGCAATTGAGTCTCTATATGAAACTACATTAGTTTTTATTATAAATGGTAGAAATTCAGGTTGAATTGCTTAGGAAAATGGAGATTCACTGATTCATAGAATCAGAGGACAAGTTAAACAAACTGTGGGAGGTAGGGGAGGGAGAAAGAGTTGCAGAAGAAGGAGTAAGGGAGGGTTTGAGGAGACAGCTCCATAGATATCCATTGGGTACTAAACCCAGGTCTTCTGATTCTGTATGCTGTCCTTTCTACTACCATCCCATCACTGCCATAACTATAAACCTAATTTTTAAAAAGATTTTATTTATTTATTTGAGAGAGAGCATGAGAGGGGAGACAATCGGAGGGAGAGGCAGACTCCCCAGGGAACTGGAAGCCTGATGCAGGACTTGATCCCGGGACTCCGGGATCATGACCTGAGCCAAAGGCAGTGGCTTAACCAACTGAGCCACCCAGATGCCCAAACATAATTTTTTTTTTTAAAACAAAAATCTTATTTTGACCTATACTGTGTTGTCAGTATTTGGGAAAATAGTGATGTGCTCAAAGAAGAAGAAAATCAAGGAGGAAAAAAAAAATGCTTCCTGAAAGGTAAGAATGTGTCAATCAAAAGGATGGTTAATTAACCAAAAAAGCTGAGTAAAAGGAAAGTCAAAGAAGCAAACATTTTTTCTGCTCATCTAAATATTGTCCCTGCAAGAGTGACTAGAAATCAGCACACTAGTTCCTTGACAAAGGCATCCCTAACACAGAAAGGTATGTAGGGGTTATAGCTAATGGGCTCACAGCATGTTCAGGCCTATGAAAGAAATTTCCTACTGCAAATCAGTAAACTGGGTAAGTGAAAAGAGGCATAACTATACTAATAACTATATTCAAATGTTACACTGGCATTTTTTTATTTTACAGATCAGCCTTGTGATTTGTTTAGGGGACATAGACATATTCTTATGGACTGTCAAATCCAGTTTCTGGGACTGCAGGGCTGGAGGTCAGACCCTGGATAGTAAAGGTGATGGTAGAGAATTCCACCTTCGTGAGTGAAGTCTCCTGGGAGAGCCTTGTCCCCTGAGGGCAGCTCTCAAAATCACTGTGTGGCTGGGATGGAGTGTCAAGAATGAAGATGGGCCTTGTAAGTGGGAGAACTAGAATGTTCAAAAGCTCAAGGAAATTACAAGGACATATGGGGGAAAAAACCCAAGCAGTTCAGTTTGGCTAAAGTGAAAAATGAATAAAGGGAATGATAAGAAGTAAATTCAAAATATAGGTCAGAATCTGTTAGGTTAGGCCATACAGATTTATTTTGCAACATTTTCAGTTGCTCATGGTGCACTTTAATCCCAGCTAGATTCCTTTCTTTCCCTGCCTCTTAGTTTGCTAAGATCATGTTCTAAGTTGTAGGATGATGAAGAATTTGAAATACACATTTATCTACTTGGGGTGGAGGCAAGTTTTATACTTCAACTGGCTGGATTATTCACAATTTATTTTAGGTACAGTCGGAAACTATATTCAGTGTATTTTTTAAATAGAAGTTTCAACAGAGGTACATTTTAAGATGACAGAAACTTGAAGTATAGATGAACAAAATGAATGCAGCCTCTCATTGGGGAGAGAAAATAATTATTTTAGGTATTGTAAAAATACCTTTGATTTAGATTTATAATCATAATTCTCTCCCCACTCCCCAAAGCTCACTCGATGCTCACATACAAAAATCTTTATTCCCTCCTAACTTTCCTTTCAGGTCTAGTTACAAGTTTAACCCCTATGTTAGCCATCAAGACTTCTTATCTAGACTACTTTAATGTTTCTAATTTTTTCCCATTGTCCTATTTTCTTCTCCATTTAGTGCAGGGGTTCTTAGGCTGGGTCTTTGGACAGGGATCAGGAGTCTTTTGTGTGTACGTTCTTTCATCAGATTCTTAAAGGGATCCAAAACATAAACAGATTAATGAATGAATGAATGAAACCACATACACACATACAAATTCAGCAATACACTGAAATCACTAAGTCAGGGCTGAGACAATTTGGAGAAATCATTCAATACCAACAATAGCTATGTTACACATTATAGTTTAAATAACCATCTCACCAGCAAATGAATAGTAGTGCTGCACATCCAGGGTTGAGAGCAATTTTAGCAGGAAAGAATGGAAGTATTTAGAAAGCCACAAATCAAATAATTTTGTACTTGTAGCATACAAGACTATTGCTGAGTTATAAATATATTATTTATAAATAGTTTGCCTACCCATAAAGATCCGTCATCTTTAAATAGAAATTACTTGTCACATATAACAGTAACTAACAAGAAGCTGAAAATTATGTATGGCATAAAATAAGATACAAAAGTAAATGATGATGGCATACCTCCAAGCAAATTGTTTCAGGCCAGTATATTAACTGAATATTGAAAATTTGCTGAAACATGACTTTAAAATCAAACTGAAGAGGAGATACTGAAGTACAAGAAACCTGTTTATTGTTGTATAGTATTTTAATGAAATATTTAAGCTTCTGAATTTTGGCTCTCCTTTTTTGTTCATGCCTAAAAATTAAATAAATCTTTAAAGGATCCTTAAAAAGCAAAATGGATGTAACATAATGTTCTTTTCAAAATGCATCTAGGCATGTTAAAGTATGACCATTTTAGAGGACAAATGTTATCTTTAACCTCAATAATGCTTGCCTATGTGTGGATAAAAGCCTCTCCTACTCAAATGTGTTTTTTTTTAAGATATTTACTCAAAAATAGATAAAGAACTAAAATCAAGGTACTATATAAATCACTCAGTTATTTATTTCACTAAATTGAAACTTAAAGAGATTATGGTACTTACCCATCATAAGATGTCTTTTTTTTTAAGATTTTATTTATTTATTTGACAGACAGAGATCACAAGTAGGCAGAGAGGTAGGCGGGTGGGGGGGGGGGACCAGGCTCCCTCCTGAGCAGAGAGCCTGATACCGGGCTTGATCCCAGGACCCTGGGATCATGACAAGAGCCAAAGGCAGAGGCTTTAACCCACTGAGCCACTCAGGCGCCCCATAAGATGTCTTTTAAGACATCCTTATATAAGGAACTGAGGGACTTAGGAATGGGGGTGGGGGAACTTGATTTAAAAATTCGAAAATATTTTCTAACTTCTAGAAGAAAGACACACTCTTAGAAGAAATATGCCGTATCTTCAATAACCTCCTTGAGGTGGCTCTCAGTCAACAGGCTTGTTGTGTCCTCTTTAAGGTCTTTATAAATCCTTTTAGGCCTTAGATAGTACACTGTTTTCCTCCAGGACATTCTTTCTCTAACCGCAAAGATCAGAGAGGCAAGCCAGATTCCCTGGGCTCCTATGAAACACTCACTGGGAAATAAACTGATCCCTTAAGTGATATGAAACTCCTAAAGAGAGTCTGCCAGCCATTCATTCATTTGTTCATTCACCCACCATTTATTGAATATCCTCTCAGCTGTAACGCAACTGACCAAATGATGTTTGAACTTCTCTTTTTCAGAAGGAAGAAGACTGGTTGGAAGATAAGCTCTAGGTTGAAACATAACATGCCCTTCTGTTCTTTACCCTAATTGTCCTATGGGTCCAGGATCTCCTGGTGCCCATATCTACCCATATAACCTTTTCAGAGGGTTAGGAGACAAAAGATTACTTATTTTTCCTATCTCCCTGTTGGCCTCTTCTAACCATCTTCTCAATTAACTTTAGAGAAATATGTTAGGTACATTTCCCCTTTATGTTGCCCTCTGAAAGCAGTTTTAAATGACCTCATGAACTGATTATGAAAATTCATTAATTAAGGATTATATTTGTCCTCAGGAAATCTTGCCTTTTTTGTCACCTGTAAACTCTTTATAATTTATCCTTATTCCCTGTGTTCCCTTCCTCTCTATCCTTGACATCAGCATATTCTTTTCCAGAGAAAAAATCCTTATTCAACTGGACCTTTCAAATGGATAATGACAGCAATACCCCACAATAGCAATAGCTTTGAAAAGACAGAACACATCCCACATTGCCTTGACTTCCACTAAGTTTTAGTCTCCATTTTAATTCCTCCTTCTCTTCCCCTTCTTTACTTCTAACTTTCATTTTATGGCTCATGTTTTCTCAACCTCATTTAGATGGTCCTTTTGTATGCATGTCTTACATAGTAATCATCTCAGGTCGTCTTTGGAAGTAGGTGTAGAACAAATAAAGCATTCCTCCACTGCTGCACTTTGCTGGTTAGAAGGAGGGTAGTGGTAATTGTGCCTTTGTGTCTGCTACTCTTTAGGTTCATTTTAAATGCAATCATCCATCCAATCATTTCATAAATAGGGATATTTGTTGGACATTTATTATCCTCCAACGCTGTACTAAATGATGCACATTCACAACACTCAAAGATGAATTGGTACAAAGCGTCCCATGGGACAGAGATGTTGAAAAGTTGAACTTAGTTCAGGGTTCTAAAGCTGCCATATCCTCTTTAAAGGAGATGAGATCCATAGGCCCAGAGATGGGAGAAATGGGGATCTATATTAGATCTGTTTTTGTGTGAATGTCCTAGGAATAGGGAGAAAACAGCTCAAGGAAAAAGTCACAATTGGGAATGGAAGAAGTTTGTTTCAAACCAGAAAATTGCCCAGAGGATCCTTCGGATACAGAATCGTTTTTATGAAAGCAACAGTTTCCCTTAATAAGCAAGGGCAACCACATAATCTTTTTTTTTTAAGTGGCTTTATCTCCTATCTACACCTGAACAAAAATTACTGTCATAGTGAAACAAAAAACAATCATCAAACCAAATGGGTTTCTGTTCTACCTCGGTCATGAATTAGAAGTGTGACCCTGGGCAACTTACCCTTCCATAAGTCTAATTCCCCCATCTCTAAGGTAAGGATAATACCACAGAGCTATACTTGCAATTAAATGTGTAAATATTTTTAAAAACTTAGTAAAGTGCCCAGCATATGGTACTCACTTTATTAAAACAATGTAATAGACAACCTATAATAGAGAAATAATCCTTTAAAATGCTTACAGTGAACACCTGGATAAGTTTGTTAATTCTGCAGTGAAAGAAAGATGTGGCATCAAGGTAATTGGCTTTATTCTTTCAATATCTGTTTCTCCAAGTTCTGAAGCTAAATATGAGAAGCTCTAGAAACCAAAATATAAATACGTAATTTACAATCTAAGTTCACTGCTTAAGACAACTATTCTTAAAATTAAACTTTTATTTTTTTATGTGTGTCATTTTGTTGGGTAACTGTTACAAATACCAAGATTTCCTACTTTACCAAACAATTAAACATTATAACCAGTTAAGAGGAGTTGAATGTTATTTTGTAATATAAATACCTCCTGTTTCTCCCCATTCTTAAGTGCTTTTTCTTCAGTTTCCTTCTCAGCCTCAGATATTTCTAACAGTTCTTCTTGGTTTTCTTCATCGCATTTATTCATTTTTATCCTAATTAATAATAAATATAATTATTCAAAGAAGAAATAGTAGACGTATTTGAGATTTGGTTTTGGTGTTGCTAACACACACACACACACACACACACACACACACATACACACACACGACCAATAGCTACAAATTATTTTACTACCCAAGGATGATAGTAGTGAGAATAAGAGTGGGTGGTGAGCAGGCAGTACTGGTCCAGAGCTACTGTTCTGGACAAGCTTATGGCACCTTATGGCTCACCTTTTCTGCTCAGGGGTTCAGAGTGCATGTGTGTATCAGATTGGTTTAAAGATGTGGAGGGAAGGAAGCAAGTTTACATGAATTCAGGACTTTACAATAAAGTTTCACATTGGGCAGGTTTAGAAATTGTCAGAAGCACTTTCGCTAAAACCACTGCAGCAGAAGTTGAAAATAGAACTACCCTATGACCCAGCAATTGCACTACTGGGTATTTACCCTAAAGATACAAACGTAGTGATCCGAAGGGGCACGTGCACCCGAATGTTTATGGCAATGTCTACAATAGCCAAACTATAGAAAGAACCTAGATGTCCATCAACAGATGAATGGATAAAGAAGATGTGGTATATATACACAATGGAATACTATGCAGCCATCAAAAGAAATGAAATCTTGTCATTTGCAACAACATGGATGGAACTAGAGGGTATCATGCTTAGTGAAACAAGTCAATCGGAGAAAGACAACTATCATATGATCTTCCTGATATGAGGAAGTGGAGATGCAACATGTGGGGTTGGGGGGTAAGGAAAAGAAGAAAAGAAACAAGATGGGATCGGGAGGGAGACAAACCATAAGTGACTCTTAATCTCACAAAACAAACTGAGGGTTGCTGGGGGTCGGGGGTCAGGAGAGGGGCGTGGGGTAATGGACATTGATTGGGGAGGGTATGTGCTATGGTTAGTGCTGTGAAGTGTGTAAACCTGGCAATTCACAGACATGTACCCCTGGGGATAAAAATACATTATATGTTTATAAAAAATTAAAAAATAAATAAAAACCACTGCAGCAGAAAGAAAAATCAACAAAGTAAATATCTTTCTTAATAGGCTGAAGTTACACTAACCTCTTACAGTTTTTTGTTTTTAAGATTTTATTGATTCATTTGACAGAGAGATAGAGAGCACAAGTAGGCAGAGCCGCAGGCAGAGGCAGAGGGGGAAGCAGGCTCCCTGCTGAGCAGAGAGCCCAATACGGGACTCAATCCCAGGACCCTGGGATCATGACCTGAGCCAAAGGCAGAGGCTTAACCCACTGAGCCACCCAGGCACCCCTCTTACAGTTTTGAAAAAGACAGTGGACCACGGAGAGGGAACCAGTTATTCCCACAACAGTTCACAAACAGCTTAAGTGATTAAAAAGTACAGTTTTTAGTTGTAACCATCTCCACCACTAACCACGTTTCTATGACTGTATGTCTCAGCTAGGAGTTTGACTGTGGGGTCTCTGTGCAGCTTTGTAAGGAAGTGCCATACTCCTTTCAAAGGGCTGCAGCATTTGCATTCCCATCAGCAATCCGTGAGAGCTCCTGCCGCTCAGCACCCTTGTCAGTATTTGTTATTGTCTTTTAAATTCCATTTTGTTATGGATTTTTGCCATTCTAAACGGTGTATAGTATATTCACATTGTGGTTTTAGTTGACCTCTCTCTATTGACAGGATATGAGCTGAATATCTTTTCATGTGTGCATTTGCCAACCATGCGCCTTCTTTAGAGAAGTATCTGTTCAAATCTTTTGCCCATTTTAAAAATCCAGTTGTCTTACTAAGTTATAAGAATTTTTCATATATTCAAGATACAAGTCCTTTGTTGACTACATCAAATAGCTGTCTAGCTTCTGGATTTTCTCCCAGTTGCTGTGAATTCCCAGTTATTCGTGGGCAGTTCTTCAGGGGCCCTATAAGAATGAACAGAGCAGCCACTCACCTTCGGAACTGTAACTTCACTGAGGTGCTCGTAAACCCTTGCCGTTGTCGAAGGGATTTTATTTGTTTCCAAGTCCGTAATATACTGTGTAATAGAGAGAAGTCTTTTTCCCTTTCTAAGTCATAGAGCTGTTTTGTATTACTACAACAATAAAGGTAGATCAAAAATACATTGGTGGATTAGAAAGACAAATCATTTAAAATGGCCTGGAAGAATGTATTGCACTAACCCTTCTGGATACCCACACCTTATGATTTTTTTTTTCATTTTACCCAAATCTTGATATAGCTACTGAAATTCCATTAAAAGATTAATTCCCTTATGACTTGAAGATTTTTCACTATTCAAAAGTGCTCTGCTAAAATCCAGACTTTTCCAGATGGTCGGGTCATTCTGGAGTGTATTTATTATACTTTTTCCAGATTAACAATTGAAATCGTTGCTTCAAATTTAGAGGTACTTTGCTGGATGGGTTAGTGATCATATTATTTGGAAACAGGTAATACACTGTTTTAAAAGATACTTATTTTGTTCATTTGTTTGTTTTGTTTTTAGATTCCACATATAAGTGAAGTCATGGTATTTGTGCTTCTCTGTCTGACTTACTTCATTTTGCATAATGCCTCTAGGTCCAGATTATAAATCTGCATGAATGCTGGCTTGTGGTTATGAATTTTCAAAGGAACATTTTCCTCCTTCTGCCTAGTGACAAAGTCAAAGACAAGTTTCTTTGTTATCTCCTTTATATTACCCCTTCAGGAGGTTTAACACCCATTAGAGAGTGATCTCCTGTTAGACTTTCCAATTAAGTTGAACTTGGATTTATCTTTGGGCACTCGGTGAAGCTGTCTGAATGACAGCTCAAGGTAACTATCCTTAGGTAAAAGCTGGCTCTACACCTCACTAATTTTTATGATTTCTCCTTTCACTTTGTTTTTGGCTTTTGCAGGTTCCTTACTTTTCTGCCATCTTGGCAATATGTTTATAAAGATAATATTTGTATTTTTTCAGACATTTTTGGTTGTTTTCATTAAAGGGGCTGTTCATGAAATCCAGTCTACTAGAAATAGAAGCCTACTGCCATTTATTCCTTCAGCAAATATTCACTGGATGCTTACTGCATTCCAGGCACTGTGCTGGGTAAGGGGGATACAGAGATAAACAAACATGCTCTCTGGGTTCAAGACGCTTACAGACATGTAAATTAACTAATGCAATAAAATGTTTAGGTGTTATAATAGAAGTCCGCACAGCTATAGTACAGGTTTAAGTAAGAGAATAAAAGGTGATAATAGGGAAAAACCTCAGAGTATGTGACACTCAATTCAAATCAGTGAACACATAATAAATACCTTATGTGATAGGAAATATTTTGGGTGATGGTAACTAATATCCCAGGAGAGAAAATACAGAACAAGTAATTATAAATGTGACGAATATTATGAAAGAGGAAATATATAAATGCTATGTGACTATACAAAAAAAAAAAGAGAGAAAGAGGGAGAATTTAATCTAATCTAATGGGTAAGTAAGAGCCCCCTGAGAAACATGCAATTGGAAGTAACATGCAAAAAATGTATATGTTGACTTAGTATTAGGCAGAAAACATGAAAGAACCATCTAGAAACAAGAGACATTAAAACAAGATATATAGGGGGCACCTGGGTGGCTCAGTGGGTTAAGCCTCTGCCTTCGGCTCAGGTCATGATCTCAGGGTCCTGGGATCGAGCCCCACATCGGGCTCTCTGCTCAGCAGGGAGCCTGCTTTCCTCTCTATCTCTATCTGCCTATCTGCCTACTTGTGATCTCTGTCTGTCAAATGAATAAATAAAATCTTTAAGAAAAAAAAACCCAAGATCTATAGATATTAGAGAGTCCATTTAGGGCACTGAACTATGAAGTTCCAAAGGGGCAGAGAACCCTTTTATGAGGCTGGAGAGGTAAGTAGGAGTCAGATTGCAGAGGGCCTTACAGATAATGCTAAAGTTATTAAATTTTATTATAGAGGTAATAGAAAGCCATTATTACTAATAGCCATCTATTACTATTAGAATTAGTAATACATATTATACATGTGATGTGGTTTTAATTTACATAGAAAATCATTTTCGTTTCAATATGGAGCATGGCTTTAAAAGAGGTATTTTAGGAGACTGTATAGTCAGGCTATGACATAAGCACCTGAAATAAAGCAGAATCAATGGGAATGGTTACTGGTTGGATGTGAGGGATGAAAAGACAGACAAAAAGGGGGTCATGAATAACTTACAGCTTTCTTTCCTGGGTACCAGTTGATTGTGGGTACCAGGCAGGCACTTAGTAGACAGACAGTCATTAAATGTTAAATATATATTTTTTCTAATAGAAACACTGTTTTTTCAAATGTCCACAGGCTACTCTTTGCAGCATTTCAACACCACTCCAAAAATTTTCCTGAATGGAAATCTATTACATTGCTTTCTTTTGCTTTGATAAAGCAATGACCTCTTCAATAACCCTCCTACACACATACACACAAGCACACACACATAGTAGTAGACCCTTATTTACCATCATCAGACCCCATCTAAAGCCTACTTTTCTCTTTCTTGCATTAAAGCTTACCTGTTCTAAGGGAAACAAAAGCAAAAATGAACTATTGGGACTTCATCAAGATCAAAAGCTTCTGCACAACAAAGGAAACAGTCAACAAAACTAAAAGGCAACCTACAGAATGGGAGAAGATATTTGCAAATAACATTTCAGATAAAGGGCTAGTATCCAAGATCTCTTAAGAACTTATCAAACTCAACACCCAAAAAACAAATAATCCAGTCAAGAAATGGGTGGAAGACATGAACAGACATTTTTCCAAAGAAGACAAACAAATGGCCAACAGACACATTAAAAAATGTTCTACATCACTCATCATCAGAGAAATACAAATCAAAACCACAGTGAGATACCACCTCACACCACTCAGAATGGCTACAATTAACAAGTCAGGAAACAACAGATATTGGAGAGGATGCGGACGAAGGGGAACCCTCTTTCACTGTTAGTAGGAATGAAAACTGGTGCAGCCACTCTGGAAAACAGTATGGAGGTTCCTCAAGAACACCAAAATAGAACTACCTTACAACCCAGCAATTGCACTACTAGGTATTTACCCCAAAGATACAACAAATGTAATGATCCGAAGGGGCACCTGTGTCCCAATGTTTATAGCAGCAATGTCCACAACAGCCAAACTGTGGAAAGAGCCCAGATGTCCATCGACAGATGAATGGATAAAGAAGATGTGGTATATATACAATGCAATATTACTCAGCCATCAGAAAGGATGAATATTAACCATTTATATTGATGTGGATGAATTTGGAGGGTATTATGCTGAGCAAAATAAGTCAACCAGAGAAAGACTTTTTTTTTTAAAGGCTGCCCAGGACACCCCCTCCTTTTTTTTTTTTTTTTTAAGATTTTATTTATTTGACAGAGAGAGATCACAAGTAGGAAGAGAGGCAGGCAGAGAGAGAGAATGGGAAGCAGGCTCCCTGCTGAGCAGAGAGCCTGATGCGGGGCTCGATCCCAGGACCTGAGATCATGACCTGAGCCTAAGGCAGAGGCGTAACCCACCTAGCCATCCAGGTGCCCCGAGAAAGACAATTTTCATATGGTTTCATTCATATGTGGAATATAAGAAACAGCACAGAGAATAATTGGGGAAGGGAGTGAAAACTGAATGGGATGTCATGGGGCGGGGAGAAAAACCATAAGATACTCTTAACTATAGGAAACAAACTGAGGGTTGCTGGAGGGGAGGTCCAGGGGGAAAGGGGCATTAAGGAGGGCACATGATGTGATGAGAACTGGTTATTATACACAACTGATGAATTACTGAACTATACATCTGAAACTATTGATGTACTCTATGTTGGCTAATTGAATTTTATTAAAAAATAAAGCTTACTTGTTCTGTGTTCATTATGCCAGTGTCTATTCTTTGCCTTTAATTTTAGTTAATCTTATTTTTAAAAAACCAATTTATTGTTTTGTAAATACTGATGGCTTCTATTCATTCATTCACTCATTCATTCAAGTAATATATAGAGGGCTCATTATGTGCCAGGCCTTGTGCAAGGTATATGTCAACCTTCTCAAGTAACATTGTTTGCATTTAACTAGATTATTCTAGGAAACCAATTATTAGAGACTGTTGTCTCCAGAGGTTGTAAAACCACATCAGCTCAACAGGCAGGGAAATTCTTTAACTACCAAACTACTCTCTTATATAGACAGTTACTGTATCTTTATGCATAGGTGAACTTTCTATCCAGTAAGTACCTCCCTGTGAGTTTTCCTGCTTTTGGAGAACTTGACAAATAATTATGTTTTGTCTTAGAATTATTTTTCCAGTTATTTCATACTTTGTTCTCTTCCCAACTATTCTATATGCTAATGGTTCCCAACTTTAAGACCATGTTTTTTTTTTTTACAGGGGTTTTTAAATCTATGTGCTCTTTGAGTATTACCTTTAGACTGAATTAGTAATACATATTGTACATGTGTATATATAGACTAATTCTCAAATATATACAAATGCTTGAGACTAATATGATCCTAAAAATATTAGTGAACTCAGGGTGGTTTATAATTAACATGTGCTTTTTTAAAATCAATGGATATTAAAATTACAACTACTTTCATGTGATACTTTATGAAATATTTTTACATAAAACTGGGTCTTAAGAAAAGGCTGGAGCCACTTCTGTAATTGCCTAAAGACTAGGGACCTTGTCTTTTCCTAATTTTATATCTTCCATAGCAACTGCAATACTCAGCTTAAGGAAGTTATTTTTAAATGGTTAGTAGATATATTAATGGTCCCAAACCTACCTTATCTGCCAATAATAATCTTGTAAAGATTTTTTGGTCAGCTGGCTTCTTTCCAAGTTTTCATTTGCTAATTTGGTAGCATCTGTCAGTGCTTTCAGCTACAACAAAGAAAAGAGCTTTTTTGTGTATCTCATCCACTGTTACCAGCACTCCAATTTCTCCAAAGGTCTAGGCGTGTGCAACAGAAGCACAACTGCATAACTTTTTGTGTATTTCTGTCTTATCTTTCAAAATTTATTTCACATAAGCACCTTGGGGTAGAACTGAGAAGAGCATCAATATCTAAGGAATAGGGGTGCCTGAGTGGCTCAGTGGGTTAAAGCCTCTGCCTTGGGATCAGGTCATGGTTTCAGGGTCCTGGGATGGAGCCCTGCATCGGGCTCTCTGCTCAGCAGGGAGCCTGCTTCTTCCTCTCTCTCTGCCTGTCTCTCTGCCTACTTGTGATCTCTGTCTGTCAAATAAATAAATAAAATCTTTAAAAAAATATATCTAAGGAATAAACATTATACCTAGAGCTTTCTAGGTAATCAGTTCATCAATTAATGTAAAAAATACCAATTAATCAAGATGGTAGATTGAGCACAGGAATCTACCTTATCTTCTACCTAAAATCCCATGGTTACAGAAAAGATATCTGTTTATCTGTCTTAACCATATCCACTGCTAACATCACATCCATATCTATACGTGTATATTTATAACTGTTTATATCTTTATCTCCCTACAAAAAATAAATGCATAACAACATAGGAAAACAAGAAAAAATAAAATCAAGAGAAGAAGATACTGAGGAAAGCAAAAAGATAGAAATATCCACAGAGAATATTCATAGAGAAATAAAACTGGAGGAACCTGTACCCTAAAACATTTGTAGGAGAAATCTGTCACAGTTAGGGACAGTTCGTAGGAACTCCAAGACTAGAGTCAACTAATATGAACTTTTACTGGAAGAAATCAGAGAAGACCTCAACAAACATAAAGACATACTATAGTTCTGGATGAGGGAATATAACTTTTATAAAGATAAAAATTTCTTTCAAAATTAATATAATATAATCATAGTAAATATGATAATCGAATTTTAAAAACAGAAGTTGACAGGCTAATTCTTAAGTTCATATGGACAATCAAATCTTCAAGAAAATACAAAAACATTCTAGGAAAAAATGAGGAGTCACTTGTTTTACTACACTATAATTTAATAATAAAGTAATTAAAGCAGGGCATGATGAGGGGTGTCTGTGTGGCTCAGTTGGTTAAGCGTCCGCCTTTGGCTCAGGTCATGATTCCAGGGTCCTGCCCTCTGTCAGACTCCCTGCTCAGTAGGGAGCCTGCTTTTCCCTCTGCTGCTCCCCCTGCTTGGAGAACTTGACAAATAATTATGTTTTGTCTTAGAATTATTTTTCTCTCTCTTTCAAGTAAATAATTCTTTTAAATCTAAAAAAAAAATGTAGGGCAGGGCTAGACTATTACATCAATGGAATAAATAGTTCTTAAATCTATAAAATGTGTTAAATTAGTTTACAATAAAGGCAGAATTTTAAAGTAGTAGGAAATTATGGTGTTTGGCTAACCTTTGGGGGCAAAGAAACTGAACTGACTCTCACAAGCCACCAATACAAACACTAGACAGAATACAAGTCTAGAAATTACACAAGCACACACACATATTATTAGAATATATAAGAAGATAACTATAATTTTGGTCTCTCAGACACTATTGGTTGCACTTGAAAGGTCACTTTTCTTGGAGAGCAGAACCCTAATTTTGTTCAATTGCTTAATTATCTTCCATGTGTTTCAGAGGTAAACCCTGATTAGCCATTTGTAGCAATTTCATTCTTTTTGCTAGTGCTGGTTGAGACATGATCATGTGAGATAACTCTAGCCAATGAGATTGGAGGGGAAATCTGCCCAGATGTGGGGGAAAGGCTGAAGAGGGCTCTCAAGTGAGGTACTATGCATACTGTGTGTCTGGTCAGCTGCCTTGAACTGGAGCAGCTAGGCAGTTTACGTGACAGGAGACAACCAAGTCAATTTGCTGAAGATGAACATTAGAAAGGGAGAAAAAAGCTAGGGTTGCTGACAGTATTGTTGAAGCACCAAATCAGCCAACCCTAGAGTTGCCCTAACTTTGGACTTGTGATATAGGAGGTAATAACTTTTCCTTACTGTTTAAAGCCATTGAAACAATTGCTTTCCTTACTGTTTAAAGCAACTGAAATGCTGACTGATACACTTGGGGTAGAGAAGGTCTTAGGAAGCAAACAGCAAAACCTAAAATACGCAAGGGAAAAGATGGAAAGATTTGGCCTCACTAAAAATTTTAACTTTGCCAAGATATATAAAAAATGAAATTAAAAAGCAAGTAAATGAGAGGTACAAATTCATAAAAAATAATCAGTGGGTACTCGTTTGATTTTCCCCCCACACTTTCATGTAACCTTTATGCTGTCATTGGATGATTGGGTTAATCATTCTTAGACTAAGACTTTTCACATTTTATATGAGATTCAAGATCTAATATTTTCATCCAAAATACTTTACTAGACTTAAAACAACCATATCGCTCTTTTAAATAGTAATCTTATCAAATACTCTTCTTGAGTCATAGGACCAAGAATACCAATGATTAGCAAACCATTTGTAAGTGCTAAATATCCTGCAGGATATGTTTGAGGCTATCTCCCTGGTCAGTCAACTCCCAGAGTTTCTTTTCAGAGAAACTGAAAGAAACTATTGTTCCAATTGGTTAAATATTTAAAATGCTAAGGGAATATGTTCTAGGATACCTTGCTCTGTACTATTTGTTTTCTCTTTCAATATTAAATCTTCAGCTTTATAAATATAATGGAAGCCATTCTCACCTTCTCATAAAGCAGCTGAGGTAAATTCTGTTGCTGCCTGTCCTGAAAACACTCATAAAGTTGAAGCAGCCTAGCACATAATACTTGTTCTTGATTGAAGAGAGGATGATGGCTGAATTGTAAACCCACAATATTGAGATCTAATTGGTACATTTCCCTTTGACCTTCCATTTTGTTCCTAATAGAGCTTTCCAGATCAGGTTTCACTGCCTTTTAAAGAAAAATACCTACACAATGTTAATTTATTTCTTTGTATTTCTTTTGAAATTACAAGTGACTTTTCTTTATAAAAGTAACATGTTAATTGTAAGAAAATTAAGGGATGTAGAAAAGCAATAAACAATAATTTGGTCCTTCTTCCTTGAAATTATGACCCTTGATTTCATTAAATATACCATTGCATCCACTTTAATCATCTTGTTATAATTTATGTCATATACCTTACTGTCATGTGCTGGTAGAGTTTAGACTTTCAGGTTATAAGGCCCGCCAATGATTTCCTAAAGCAACATTATGACAAATGGTGTTTAGATCCTTTGGGAGTTACGATCTAATAGTTATCTATGGGTGAGAGTTAAGTGGTAAACCCTTACTAAAACATTGTTCCTATGTGAATTATTATTATCCCCCTGGAAAATTCCCTGGAGGGGCTTGGAACCACCAAGCAAGTGCTAAGGAGACCATTTTTCTTTACACCTGAGACTGTCTCCACTTGTATACCAGATTGCCCTTAAATTAGCTGAAGTCTTTAGGCCTTAAATTATATACAAAATGATTCAAATATGTTTTAGTACCCTATTCTGAATTTAAGCACATTTGCTTGAATATGTATGTGACTGGTTTTTAGTGATGTAATTTGAGAGGGTTAACGGGTTACTTGGCATGCACAGTCTAGTTTGTAAGTCCTGCCACTTCCAATAAGATCCATGACTGCATCCCCCTGGAAAGAGAGCACGAGCCCTTTCTCTGGACCAGTCTGGTGTAATGGAACATGCTTGTGCCATTGCTATTACAATGCTGTTACACTGAAAAACTGCCATCCCACCTGTGGCCTGGTGTGGCAGATCCTCGAGGACTGCAGAAATGCCTATATTTCTCCCTCCCTGCTCTCTCCCGAGCTAGGAGTCTTCCCTTGTTTCCTCACTGGTTTGAGGGAAGGCAACAGAAGAGCCATAAAGTTTGTTTTTGTTTCATCCTTACCTTATAAGTCTCTATTTCTATGGAAGGACCAACTCCGAGGAGAAAAGTTGCTCTTGATTCCACTTAAAAGATTTAGTCGGTTAGTAGTAAAATGGTCAATTACCAGGCAAAACCACCAACGAAATAAACAGTTTTGGTATTAAGTAACTAAATTATAAATAAACTTTTGAAAATTAAAGTTCCTAAGCTAGAGAGGACTGTCTTATTGAGCAGATTCTGCACTGGTCAAATAAGTGAGGGGATTAAGTGAATTTCTAAAACTAAGTTAGACCAAAAGCACAAAGATCTAGGAATAATGTAAGTCAAAGGCCAGATAAATGCACAAAAATATCCAAGTTGATGAGAAGTGTAAAATCTATGTAAAGACATGAGAATGTCTGAAGAGGGAGAAAAGGGCATAGTCAAATGGTCAGGCAGAACTCACACAGGCAATGAGACCTGGGGCAGAGGAATGTGGCAGAGGCAACAGCACAGAGAAGACTTTGGTACTCGGGCAGCTCTTACCTGTACTTCATTCACCCTTATATTTCTTTTACTCTGGTGAGAAACCCCAAATGAGCCTTGCCTCTAAGGCTAGTTAGGCAAAGTAACCAATGTGTGTAAGATAAAAGGGAAAAGCAGGCAGAAACATTTGTCTGGCACAAATTCCAGAACATCGTCTGTTATGGATGCTACAGAATGAATTTTAATACTCAGTTTAGATGCCTAGTGAAGTGACATTTCCATTTATTTCCAAGTCTAAAAGGTCCATGAAATGCTGAAATTATGCTTGGATGAAGCTAGAATAAATAAATGCACTTAAGTAAAAAGGTACTTGTTCAGCCCAGTGGTTTCCAATTTGGGATTCTGGTGGTTACAAAGGTTAATCTAGATGGCGGTTGGTATTTCTCTAAAAATTGTACATTTTGCATTTATTTTTTATCATCCAATTATTCATGCATGCAATCATTCATTCATTAATTCAACAAACTCCATTGTTTCAAGGATCTCTCTCCCTAAGAATAATGGTCTCAGATAATTATGTTAAAATATCTGTGCTTTATCTTCAGCAAAATTTAGGTGAAACATACTGTCACCATAAGGTGTACAAGTTAGGCCATATAATAACAAAGAATAAGATAAGATCAATACTAGGGATTATCTCTCCTTCCTCTTTCATTCTTTTATTTTTATTTTTAATGGAGATGGATGTTTTTAGTGGCCAAGCTGGAGAAAACAGAAAGATAGTGCAATGTTGGGTGTGTATGTGTGTTGGGGGGGATCATTTACAAAATATAAGTAAATATGTTATATTATAAATGAGGATAGGGTAGAGACATTGCCAGTCTCTCATGGTGTGACAGGCAGCATGCAAAAAATAATCTTTCTAAGATTATGCCAGGCAACTGATGTCTTTCTCTTCTAATGTATACTAGAGCCATAAAAGTTTATATCTACTGAAGTTGCATTACAAATAATAAAAGCACTCATTGAGTGTCTACTATATGATAAGCATTTGGATATGTGTTAGGAATTGACTCAAGAAAGAAAGGAAGGAAGGAAGGAAGAAAAGAAAAGAAAAAAGAGAATAAAAGAAAAGAAAACCCAGGGCACCTGGGTGGCTCAGTGGGTTAAAGACTGCCTTCGGCTCAGGTCACGATCTCAGGGTCCTGGGATCCAGCCCTTCGTCTGACTCTCTGCTCGGAGGGAAGCCTGCTTCCTCCTCTTTCTCTGCCTGCCTCTCTGCCTACTTGTGATCTCTATCTGTCAAATAAATAAATAAAATCTTAAAAAAAAAAAAAAAGAAAAGAAAACCCTACTCTGCAGTCAAGCAGGAAACAGATTAGGTAAACAGAAGACAGATACAGACTGAACCTTGACATAACTGCAACCTAGCTGAAATCAGGGAAGTCCCTAATTGGATTAAAATGATTATCCCCACTCAATAAGCCTAACAAAGCAAAGGACAGCACCTTTCTGAAAGAAGATATCATCTAGAGCTTTTGTAACTTTTCATATGTAATATTTGTAATACAATAGTCACCAACCATAATAAAAGACCAGTCTAGGGACGCCTGGGTGGCTCAGTGGGTTAAAGCCTCTGCTTTCGGCTCAGGTCATGATCCCAGGGTCCTGGGATCGAGCCCCACATTGGGCTCTCTGCTCTGCGGAGAGCCTGCTTCCTCCTCTCTCTCCCTGCCTGCCTCTCTTGCCTGCTTGTAATCTCTGTCTGTCAAATAAATAAATTTTAAAAATCTTAAAAAAAAAAAAAAGACCAGTCTAAATGAGCAAAATGAAGAGTAAAAAAAACAAAAATAAAAACAGACTCACAGGAACCCAGATATTATAGTTACCAGATACGGACTTTAAAGTAGCTATTATTAATGTGTTTTTAAAAACAGAGTAAAAGAGAAAATACATGAAAACATGGCATATTCTAGGAGGAAACTGGAATATATACATAAGAATCAAATGCCAGATGAACATTTTAAACTGAAAATATCTGAAATTAAGAATTCAGTAGACATGGGTATTTACCCTAAAGATACAAACGTAGTGATCCGAAGGGGCACATGCACCTGAATGTTTATAGCAGCAATGTCCACAATAGCCAAACTATGGAAAGAACCTAGATGTCCATCAACAGATGAATGGATAAAGAAGATGTGGTACATATACACGATGGAATACTATACAGCCATCAAAAGAAATGAAATCTTGCCATTCGCAACGACGTGGATGGAACTAGAGGGTATCATGCTTAGTGAAATAAGTCAATCAGAGAAAGACAACTATCATATGATATCCCTGATATGAGGAAGTGGAGATGCAACATGGGGGACTAGGGGGGCAGAAAAAGAAGAAAAGAAAC